>QFEA01003030.1:0-42903 GCA_003315975.1 Lactifluus echinatus
CCCTGTTTCTTGATCACCTAGGCTTGTGTGTACTTGTTGAATGCGTGGGTTCTCTTGGCCATAGCGGCGCAGTCAAGGATGAAAAACTAGAAGCACGGCTCAACGGATGCTATTTGACCGTACTTGCCCAGAACAAGAGTCGATCGTAATTCATAAAGGTGGTACATAATATAATCCTCAAGGGATACTGGAGTCAGATCCATGATCAGGTCAAAAGTCAACTACACCTCCGCGCATTGCCTAAGGTCCAAGTATGCTCGGTCCACGTCATCCTTTAACGATATCCTACCAATTATAAGAGTAGCTGTTGTAGTTCCATGTTGTTCGGCTGATTCGGACGTCACAAAATATCATAATCAATCCCAGTCGCCATCAATGGTTCCCAACACTTCGACATCGTCTTGTGACTGCCCACTCGTCGACTTCTTCGTCTTCTGCGGCGCAGTACCCGGCGTAGCTTTCGCGCCTGGTCGGGTACTAGATGGCTGACCTGTCTCTGGTTCGGCACAAGCCTCTTTGGGCGCATCAGATGGCCCTGGTGTTCTGCTCTGTTTCCTCACTGCGACATTGGCCTTCTCGGTCTCAGGAATCGCGGGATCAAGGTTCGGCGGGGCTCTTGCGCGTATAACGGGAACCGGGCCAGAAAAATCTTTCCCAGTCATTCTGGAGAGAGTTTGCATGTCTAGGCTAGTTCGTTTCAATTGATAGATATAATGTGGTTGAAACTCACCGTAAGGGACTCGGTTTTTCAAACAGTGATTTATGCGTTGTGGATTCCTCTTGTCCTCTGTCTTGAACTTGGCTTTGCACGCCTTTCGATCTCGCCCAGGGAGAACATAAGACATCAATTCATAGTTCTCACCAAATTGTGAAAGAGCCTGTGAGGATTTCGTCATTTAGGGTTCGTCTGGACATTATGAAAGAGCTTAACGGCATAAAATAACTCTGTTTCCTCGGCTGTCCAGCGCGTGCCCCGGAATTTCTTGCTGTACGAACCAGAGTTGACGAACTTGGTAGCATCCGACTCTTCCACGTGTATGTAGTTGTCTGTCTCGTGCCCCTCTGCCCTGTCGACAAATAGGGATTCCTCATCCACGATAGTTTCTCCACTAGGGCCGATGCGAATCTGGACATTGAAGCGACTAGTTGCCATCGTGTTATTGTAGTCAAAATCGAGACCGTTTTCAGGCACATCATCTTGCGTAGGTGTTTCTGGTGGATTTGATGGATGTCGGTCAGGTGTTTCTACTATAGATGTGGCACCTGACGAGGATGGCTCCACGATGAGAGGCGGGGCACTCCGTTCGTCGCTTTCGTCACTACGTCCATACTTCTTTGCTTCCATAAGTGCTTTCATGCGGACTCTCCTTTCCTTGTTGGACCGTTTCCATGCTGCATGATTGTCCAGGATCTGGGCTGCCTTACTGCTAACTCGACCTTGGCCCGTGTCTTCGCAGATCGCTGCCATTGTTACTACAGTGGGGTCAAGATCCTCTCCTGGATCGGCATCAGGGTCTAAAGTAGGGACAGAGGAGCCCCGAGACCGACCCGATCCAGATGAATTGCGAGAAAGTTTCTTCCTGAGCGGTGTTCCAGATCCCAAGTCCGTGGCGTCGTTCGTAGACTTCCGTACTCGCTTCTTCCGAGGTCGCATGAGAGGATGTGAGATGTCAACCTGTGAAGAGTCGCCAACAACGCCACTTGCACCCGACTGACCAGATAATGCCCCTGCTTTTGTCCTCGATAAATCCGAATGCGCTATAGACATATCTCCTGTGGCGGAATAAGGGGTTTCCAAGCTCTGCTGCGGACCGGGACGTGATTCCATGAGACCTATTCCATTTGACTGCGAACCTGATATGTTTGGTTGGGGAGTATCGGGATATTTGGCACTGCATGCACCATGTAGGCCAGTTGTTGCTTGTACTGCTTGCTCCGCAAGGATCGAAAAGTCAAACGGAAAGCTATTCTCTGAGTTGAGAGCTTGAGGTATGTTGGGGTCTGAGAGGCCACTAGAAGGTGGTATCAGATGGGCAGAGACAGGGATATTGGCACTAGGCTGGATTTGAAGTGGTAGCCACAAGGTTTGGGGGGAAGGGTCCGACCTATTCATCTGCGGTGGTGCTGAATTCGGATCAGGTGACGACGCCGGAGGCGCCACCCGGGAGACAACTAGAAGGGGAGGTGGCATTGATGGGCGCGGAGTGGAGAGATGGTCAATATCGACTTCCTCAGACAGCTGGGATTCATCTGCCCGGTTCTGAACAGACGGCAGATCGCTAGCATGTGAAGGCTGGATCGGAAGGGACGGAGGTCGTGCATGTGCGTTTAGTCGAGTAGAGAGGTCCCCAGTTCCAACCTGATTGTTGGAAACATCTAGGGAGTCTATGTCGGCAGAGACCTGAGTATCGGACTCGGAGAAATCAAAGAGCTCCTGGGCAGCTCTCGTTCGAGAAGGTAGTTGAGGATTCTGAGCTGACGGTGGAAACGAAGGTACAACTGCAAAGCGTGGGGCAGCCCCGGATTGTATGTCACGTCTGTTGTCTCCTTGGGACTTTGACGACTGGGACTCTGGAGTCGCAGATGCTCTTGAGAGCGCGCCATGAGAGCGTGTGTTTGCGACAGGCTTGAAGATAGTTCCTCCTTTCTCTGATTGAGGATAACTCAGTGTTGCATATTTATTCTTTCAATGACTTACTCACGGACGCGGGTAGACATGGCGGTCGGTAACGATAACCATTGAGTTAAGGCTGACGGCAAACAATGCCAAACTGCGTCGGTGAATGGTCGCGGGTCGCGATTGCCAGTGAGAAAGACACAAGGCAAACATGATTGAAGCTCGAGAGTTCCCTGTTGGATCTAAGCCAGGGTGGGAGCTCGAACAGCCTGAGTCTGATCAGGGATGCTCACTTCCGCTGAAGGGGGTTGCAGATAGGTCATTCTGTTCCTCAGCCTCAGCTGCTTCTTCGCTGACGACATTCGGATCAGCCTTCTCGTTTTCCACTCGTTAAAACAATGTCAGCACTTTAAGATATAGCTTACCGCATTGAACTCTGAGGCATCTTTTAGCGCGCTTCAACTGGCTGTCGTCGGCGTTTCCCAAGTTCTCCAGTAAATCACGAGGAGGAAAGGTTTCAGATACGATACCCCCTCCACACACCATGAGATCACTTGGTAAATTTGACTTTCATGTCGGTCCTCATATATTCCCAGATACTTCTGTATATGAAGCCCACTATCTAAGCTCTACTCCGGTTCCTCAGCAACCGCGTTCTGCGTCTAGTCAACCATCGACCAGTACTTGGCAAGCAGCTCCTCACTACAGAGCTCCGACGTACACCCCATACTTCCCCTACGCAGCTTCAATTGCCCCTTCCGTGACGACGCAGTCATCCGTACAACAAAGGGCTCCAACCCCACTAGTCTCTGCAGTAGCCTCAGAAACCCCAATCACTCCCGCTCTCATTAGTCGTGTTAATGACGCTGCAGCTACTGATCCTATTCTAGCCAACTTCTTGCAGCTAGCTGCATCTGGTCGTGCCACCTCGGACCAACTGAAAACCTTGGCGTTGCTCATACAATCATTGGCGTCTGCGTCATCATCTTCGATACCCTCTTTAGCGCTCGCCAGTGTAACCGGCTCGGAGCCTCATTCTCTGTTCAGTTTCCTTGGCGTTCAAACGCCATTTTCCACCCCGAGCTCGTCAGCTCCAGCCACACCACCAGCTTCACTGACGTATTCATATCCTATTCATGAGAATCCCGTTCCTGCGCAGTCTACTGCCCCCACAAGTTCGCAACCACCCAAGGAGTTTGATCTAGTTTTAGAGTTTCCAGAAAAACCGTATGATCGATGGCTTGTACCAAGAGTACCCGTCGTGTGCGAGCGGACACCATCAGCCGATAATATTGAGGCCATACTATTACTCGTCGCGCTACCTTTTCCCAAACAAACACAAAAGGAATCAGATCCGACTACACCTCCTACTGTGGACCCGCCCCAAGAAGTAGTGCAATTCCGCATAACGAAGGTGCATCAGTCTCTCTGGGATGCACTTCTGAATTGGGTTGGCGGTCCTGCCAAAGTGGAGACAAATCGCGACATCCTCGAAAAAATTGTTAGTTGCACGAAATTCCTGTTACTTACATTCGGAAGGTTCCTCGTTGATGTCATTGTAGGCTATTCCCGAGCGGGTGTACCTCCAACACCAACTTCCAGAAGGCGAGTTGCTCACGAAGCTGCAGGCCGTGCGTTTCTTCTTTATTGTATTGTACTGTTCTTTAACTCCTGTACCAAAGGCTGCCGTCCCATACTCCATGAAGTCAATCAAGCCACCTAATGGAGATCGGAGCTCTGCGAGGCGTAGAGCCGCATCGAAGCGATCAGGACCATCTACAGAGTCTTCTCAGGGTGCTGCAGCAACACCCAAACGAAAACGGGCATCTCAGTCGAAGGCTGGCTCTGCGGTCAAGAAAATAGCATGTATGTCTTGTGGGCAGACTGACGTTCCGCTGATGATGGGCGGCCGTAAGTTTCATGGCATTACTCAGTCACTCTTAGACGTAGACTAACCTAAAGCAGGCTTTTGCCGACCCTGTGTGGATGCAGGCAAGACAGGTAGCGAAGCAGCAGCCATTCCACAGGACGTGACGACAGGCTCAATCTCAGCCCCGCCACAGGGCGAGCCATCACCAGCCGTTGCGATCACCAAGCGAATTACAGGGCTGACAGCACCACCACTTTCACCCTCGCCACTCGGCATAAACCCACCTCTTGTCCCGGCGGAATCTAACCCTGATACGATGTCTGTCATTGTCACGCCACCCGAGCCTCCGACTGCGTAGCTGTGGCTTTCGAACGATATAATTTATGAATAAAAGGGCTGAAAAATAGGAACAAGGAAAGGGGATTACCAGCCGTACTCATGTCGTAACTCAATCGAAAATCCCTGCGCGCCATCCTATCCACCACAAAACTACGGCAAGCTGTGTTCCAACAGTGAACATCTCCATCAATACGGCTGTCCACAATATCAAGTCTGTGATCCCAAAGAGCGGCACACTGATCCACCACAACCCAGGCGACAGGTTGAACGGCTGGCGGTACAGCGACGTAAAGGAGCGCGCTGCCCGCGCTTGCAGGACCAGAATAGACAGTGTAATGAAGAAAAAGAGAATCAGTCCAACCCAATGTCGGAGGGATCGTCGAGGAAGCGCCTTGATTGGGTATCTTTGTGGCTCCCCAGTGAATTCATTCCGGTACCAGGGGATGATAAGAAAGTCTTGCGCATCGACACCAATTACCTTTCCGTAATTTCTCCAGAATGGCGTCACCGTGTCCAGAAGAATCGTAAGCGCATCCATTCCGAATTCCCATAGCTGTTGATAGCGGTCCTTGTATCTCTCCTCCAAGACAATAATTTCAGAGAGCTAAGTGGACGTTCACTATAAGTTGGGGGGGGGAGGGGGGGATAAAGGACTTGGCGTACCTCAGGATAAACCGAGGAAGTGTGTGCCATGGCATCCCTATATTCCGTCTTCACAGACGCATGCAGCTTTTTTACCCTCGCTAGTGTCTCGGCAACCTCTTGCACTTTCCGGAAAATAACAGTGCGACATTGCTCGAGAGCGTCCAGTGAATGTTGAAGAGACTTCAGCGGAGAGTCGAGGACGCTTGGTGGGGGAGCAAACTCTGCGTTCCTTGCTTGTTGTAGATACGTACGCAAAGTATTTCGTTGTCGTACGATGTTTTTATGTATGTCTTCGACAGCCTGCCAGCCCCTTTTGTGGCGAGTAGCCCCGGTGACAACCGCTGGGTCATGAGAAAATGCATCAATGAGTTCGGGAGGGAGGGGAATGTAGGTTAGGCCAAGAGCTTTTGACACGTCGGATTGAACCGCTTCATACTCTCTGATCCCACCTGATATGCGCTGTAAGAGGTAACGATTCCTGTGGTTTTGGGTGATCGCGCTCTCGAGAAGCCTGAAAAGTTGTCAAGTCAACGTATGGTTATGACTCAAATGAACCTACTCTGCGCGCCGCTCGTACTCGACTTGTTCCGCTGCTTCATCAACTCGCTCCTCCTCTTTCCAGGATGGTGTAGGCCAAGGAGGCAATGAGGTGGTGACTCGTCGCAATAGGCGATCAGGCCTCTGCGGAACTTTCTGTTCCACGGCCGGTGTCGTGTCATGCTGCTGGAACGCAGCTTGGGGATTGTCGAAAGAAGGACGTGCGGTAAAAATGTCGCCAAAACTAGCTGTTCTCACGTCTGCTGGCTGGTGCACGACCGTCGTTGGCGAGCTCATCCACTCGGCAAGGGCATCTTCTCCTGTCACCCTGTCGGCTTTCGACCGAGGTGACCCCAGATCTAGCTCCAGTGACTTGAAAAAGGGCCTGCGCTTGCCATGCTTCTTACCGGATGCGGCTACTCGCCCATTGTCTTCCGATGCAGATTGATGTGACGAAGACGCTTCGTCGCTCTCAATCCCCTTTCGTCGAATTCGGGCAGCAAGGTCTCGTAGGTGGACTCCACTGCTCGATGGTGAAGCGCCGCGGCTACGCGAGCCACTGAAAATACCATTATACAAGGAACTTTGTCGGGAGTCGTCAAGTGATCTTCGGCTGGATTCAATGATAGGCTCGAACGATACGTGGCCATCGTCCGATCGCCGGCGAGATAACGAGGGGTGCAAATGATCCCGGGAAGTACGCACGAAATACGGGTTATATAATTGACCTGGCTCAGGCGAGCTCCTAGACAAAGGGGGTGAGTCCAGGCCGCTGAGGACGTCCTCCGGGATTGTTTCCATGGCCATTGCGGCCAGGCGTGCCTGCGCCCTCACCCGTTCCTCAAAGAGAAGGGCAGTGACATGCCACGGAAAACGAGGGCCACGACCCGGACGTTTGGCATTCAGGTGCTTAAGCCATGTTAAGGGTTCAGCTTGCTCAAGGGTCGCTTGGACAAGGGGATCTAGGCCTGAGTGCCACTTCACTACAGTAAGAATGGGGTTTCCAGCTTTTGGTTCCGTCTTAAGAGTATTCGAGAGGAAGGCATATCTACGCTGTAGTTGTTCAGCGGTGATCATGGCCTTTTTCAACGTGTGGGCATGTGCATTAGCCTTAATTCTAGAGATTTTCTCTGGTCGTGCATACAATGAGCTGCAGGTCGGCCTGAGGTGATGAGATGTGTTACCTGAAAAAGCGGATTCCTGCCTCTCGAGCACATCCTTCGACAGCGCAGGCAGAGGCTTCTCTTTCGGTTTACGCTTTGTCATCGATAAGGACCATTTTCTATCTGACTTGTCCTCCTCAGAAAGTGTGTTGCTCCAATCGAGTGTGGCCCCATCATTTGTTGACGTCGGAACAGGATGAAGGCGGTCAATCCCCACTGAGGGGCTGAAATCCAGCTCCGATTCCAAACTGGGTTTTGTGATACGAGGAACTTGGGGAATGAGAGGTGGTAATGAATATCTGATAGGAGAAGAGTGTGATGAAGCAGAAACGGAGGAGTCAGTTGCGCGCGCCGCTTTGAGTCGTGCATCGCGACGAAGTTTCACTTTCAGAGCGCGTTGGACGTCCTCGAGTATCTTAGGGTCTGGAGTGAAGACATTGGTACACGTATACAGTTATAGGACATATCTCACCTTCATGCGCTGAGAGAAAGAAAGAGGTGAATTTCGGAAGTCAAGTAGGACGTAATTCCATACTCACATAGGTCATACTCGTCAGAGAACACACCAGGCTCCAGTTCGTCAAACGAAGAGTCAATACTATCCGCAGCCCAACGCCCCTTGTCAGTTTTGAGCGGCTTGACGGGATCCGCATTTGTCAATGTCCTCCTCCGTGCGACAACGGCATGCCTGTGGGGTTGTGGGCGACCGGACAATGCGCTCGGCACATTGGCAGATCTGACTCGTCGCCTCGCTTCTGTCTGGTATTCGCCGGAAGTGATGACGCCTACCCCAATTGAGGCACGCCTTAGCGGGGGCGGAGGGCCAAGGCCTATTGAGGAGTGATCACCATAGCTGTCGACATCGGCATCTGAGGAGGGATCCACTGGTGGGAAAGAAATATGAGCATGACGACCTCCAGTAGCAGGCAGGCCAGCTGTAAACGACTCTGGTGCAGTTGTTACGGCCATCGGTTCTGCGCTGTGGATAACCACAGTCGATTGTCAACGACAGTTGCTGCTTCAGGGCTATTTATTACGTGGTTTAGCACACTGAATGAAATCACGCGCTACTCGCGCTGCAGCTGCAGTTTCCATATTGGCCTGGCAGCCCTCACATATCTAGTCTAGGACTATTATTACTCTGACTAGGCCTCCACACATGACAGTTCACCCCTCTAGATAGTGAAAACCTTCCGTTTTCGGCGTTGGAAGACTTAGAGCCTGAGGCTATCCTGAGAATGTAATTGATCTGAAAAAAAATGATACTCTATCACCGCGGAAGCCTCGCCGAAGTCCGTCGATGCCTAAGCAACAACCGCATGAACATGATAGAGGTGAGTGCCGAAAGCGAATACCTGTTTACATTGAGTACAGTCCTCGTAAAGGCAACGGTGCAAACTGACCACGTAGCCACGTAAGATGCGTGCGCATTTCGTATGTCCACGACCGGCACTTTACCTATGGGAACACCATTGGCTAGGCGCAAAGCACCATCTCCTGCATGACCCTCTACGGATAGTTAGAATCATTTGACTCGAGTTTGAGGAGTGGAACACACCAAATATCTCCTCCACCAACACTGGCTGAACGCAACGTGGTTCACCGCCGGCATAATCCGCCATAGCGGTAGTATCTGCCCAGAACCACTCTCCCTTTTTCGGGTTGTTGTCTGGTGTGAAGTGGTTGCGCGCTTGTGAATCCCTTAGCATACCATGCACCTCGACTACTCCATCCGGAAGAGGGTGACTTCTCTTGGCGGCAGCATGCTCAGAGATGAACCCACGATCCACAAGGATAGTGGAACCATTTTCTCGGACAAGAGGTGTGATAAGATGGAATCCATTTGCACCATCTCGGATACGAGGGCCCAGAAGGATAGAATGGGAATGGTCCCACGTGCCTCGCAGTATAACCCTTCTATATACGAACTCCGGAATAGCCGCAAGGCTGTAAGACGATGAATGTGGCAGACGTGGGTCAACTGGCATAGGGCTTACTTGACTTTGCTAGGCAGCGGGATAGGCTCCCTCTGAAGCTTTTCCGACAATTGGTCAATGAGGTCGACTTTCCATTTGAGTCGTTGCACTTGCCAGGTCCCCAACGCAAATGTTAAGACGGGGATGAGACCCAAAGCCAAAAATGACGGGCTTAATAGGGAATAACGCTTCGCAGAATAAGGCGTCCCTGCACCCGTCTCTGTATGTTGAAAGCGGGTATGAAGCCTGCTAGTGCGGCCCAGATGGCGAATGCTGCTGCACAGCCGAGGCCGAGACATGGCAGAGCGTACGGCAGTGCCACCGACCGACCGACCCGGAAGAGAAATCCCGGCCCGGCCCGGGACAAGATCCCACGCTCGTCTTATCCGCAGCGCAGTATTGCCGGCAGCTCTCACCTCATTCAATCAGCATGTAAGTCTCAGAGTGTGTCGCAGATCTCACTTGGCTCAGCCCTCATGACAGGTCATTCGGACGGAGGCCTGGCTCTGGCTTTGATATGGACGGTGATGAAGTTCACTATCCCACACGACCAGTGGACAAAGACAAGGCGGAACAAGAACTAGTTGTCAACATCAAGAAGGCTACTAATGCCGAGGAATCTGCTCCGAAGCAAAAACATGTTCGCAGTACGTGAGCGAGCTCTGGGCTTTATGATCTTTCTCTCATGACATCTGATTGATTTAGAGTGCATTGTATACACTTGGGACTATCACTCGTCCATCTCATTCTGGTCAGGACTTCGTGTCCAGCCAATCCTTTCCGATGAGATACAAACATTCAAGGCGCTCATCATGGTACATAAGGTCCTTCAAGAGGGCCATCCAGTTGTGCGTGATGGATTGCCCTTGCAACCTCGATCGTGTACTCATGTTCTCATCGGCAGACGATCAAAGAGGCGCAGAGTCAAACAGGTTGGCTTGAAACATGCTCACGAACGGCCGGCCAGGATGGTGGCAAAGGTACGCCTTCTCCCACAGAGTTGGTTATGCGCCACTCATCCGTGTAGGGTATGGTCCTCTTATCCGTGCATATGTGCAATTTTTGTTGGCGAAGCTTCGATTCCATCGTCTTAGGCCTGAATTCAATGGTCTTTTCGAGTACGAGGAATACGTCACCTTGAAGGGCATCGATGATCCTAATGAGGGGTAAGCAACTGATGTTACTGTAATGTCTTAATATGTCATTTATGCCAACGTCATCAGGTACGAAACAATATCTGATCTCATGCAATTGCAAGACCAGATCGAGTCGTTTCAAAAGCTGGTGTTTTCACACTTTCGTCTTTCACCCAACAATGAATGCCGCATCTCTTCCTTGGTTCCTTTGGTCAAGGAAAGTTGGGGGATCTATAGATTTATTACCAGCATGTTGCGGGCCATGTACCGAAGTGCGTCATGGTCACAACTTTATTATACTCCTACTCATTGCTACACCCACAACCATAGGAACCAATGATATCGAAGCACTCGAACCCCTTCGACAACGCTTTAACGCTCAGCACTACGGCCTACGCAAGTTCTATTATGAATGCTCTAATTTGAAGTATCTCACTGGTCTCATTAATGTCCCAAAACTCGGTCAGGTTGGCCATACTTCTTTACCATAGCCTTCTCTCCTGTGTTAAATTGCTGTTTTTAGGAGCCGCCAAATCTATTCGATAACGATGGTGCACCTGACCTACCCGCCCGCCCCACAACTGCCGCCAAATCTCCCACACCGCCGCCTGCCGCACCAGTTGCCGACGAAGCAGCTATAAGCGAACAAGCGCGATTGCTAAAGCAATATGAAGATCAACAGGCGGCGCTAAGAGCACAGCAAGAAGCCGAAGAACGCCGCCGCCAAGAACTTGAGCGTCAACAACAGCTGGAGTTTGAGCAACGACAACGCGAGCAGCAAGAACGCGAGAGGCTAGCTCTCGAACAACTCCAGCAACAGCAGCTTTATCAGCTCAACAATCAAGCGGCTCAACGGGTCAACGAATTAGAGCGTGAGCTCCTGGGTGCGCGGGGGCAGTTCGAACGTGATCAATTGCTTTTGGAGCAGTATGACCGAGTTGGTGCCTCGTCTCATGATTTTCTCGTGTATTATTTGACCACGTTTTCCAGAGAGTCAAAGCTCTCGAGGGAGAACTCGGCTCGATTACAGCGAACATCAATTCTCAGATGGCATCGAAGGACGAGCTCATCAAGCAACTTCAGGACCAGGTCACCTTATGGCGAAACAAGTACGAGGCTCTTGCGAAGCTATACAGTCAACTACGTACGGAGCATCTTGACATGCTTTCAAAGAGCAAGCAGCTGCAGCTTAAGGCCAATTCTGCCCAGGAGGCAATTGACCGCATGGAAAGGATGGAGCGTGATCTAAAGGCTAAGAACTTGGAGCTCGCTGACATGATCCGTGAACGTGATCGTGCTCGTTTCGATGTGGATCGTCAGAAAGCATCTCACAGGGACGAGATCGATCGCCTCCGTCGTGAAATTGATTTTGCGCGTGAAAGGGCTGATGACGCAACACGGTCTAAGAGTTCCGAAATGTCCAGTATCCTTCAAAGGTATAATCGGCAGATCAGTGAACTGGAAGAGTCATTGCGGGTATGTTCCTATCTGCTAATATGGGTCTGCTTCTGATGTCAATCGCAGTCCAAACAAGGCCAGCTTGACGATCTGTTGACTAAATTGGACGGTGCCTCGGGTGAATTAGAACGTCTACGTGATGAAAAAGATCAAGAGATAGCCATTTTGCAAGAGGGCATGGATCACACTCTCCAGCAACTGTCCGAGACGCAACAGGTTTGTTTCTTGACACCTTAACAGCAGGTCCTTTGTTCACAATATTATTCAGAGTCAAGGTCTAACAGATGAGGCTACGAATGCGCAGATTGACACCCTCATTCTCGACAATCGGAAAAAGCTCAACCAGATCATTGGTAGGTTACTCCCCTTGCCCACTTAGAACGGCTTCATCAAACCTTCGTCTTGTAGATTCGATCCTGCAAGCGTGCCAGGCCAAAATTGATGAAGCTATATATGAACTCGAGTCCCCGATGCAAGCTGGGAACCAAAGCTCCACCCCTGAATATACGCTGTCCATGATTGAGAAGTCTTTGAGTAATGCAACAGATTTCGCTACCGTTTTCAATTTGTATCTTGAAGGACACGAGGGCGGCGACCACGTTGACGTCATCAAGGGGGCAAACGATTTTGCACAGGCGATTGCTGACACTCTTAGAAGCGTAAAAGGCATCACCCGCTTGGTCGAGGATGAGGAGGCCGCCGACCGACTTGTTGGTGTAGCCAAGTCAGCTGGCGACGTAGGCTATCGATTTTTCCTCAACCTACAATCATACAAACTCGAATTGATTGACCGCAAACAACGCACGAGCGTCGCAATGCGCAACAACGGGGAAGTTCGCAACGCTCTCACGAGGCTATCCGAATCGGTCGAGGCCATCATCCCCAAAGGCAAGTCACTCACCAAGGCAAATGGGGATATCGGCGACCTCGTCGAGCAAGAAATGCTCGGCGCCGCCAAGGCAATCGAAGCCGCCACGCAGCGCCTGCAGCAGCTCATGGAGCGGCCGCATGACTCGGCGCGTTTCTCCGCTGTGGACCTGCAGGTGCACGACTCGATCCTAGCGGCGGCGCTGGCGATTACCAACGCGATCGCGCGGCTCATCAAGGCTGCGACGGACTCGCAGCAGGAGATCGTCGCGCAGGGCAAGGGCGCCAACTCGTCACAGCAATTCTACAAGCGCAACAACCGGTGGACGGAGGGCCTCATCTCGGCCGCGCGCTCGGTCGCCTTTGCGACGAACCTGCTTATCGAGGCGGCAGACGGCGTGCTCTCCGGCACGCACTCGCTCGAGCAGCTCATCGTCGCGTCGAACGAGGTGGCGGGCGCCACCGCGCAGCTCGTCGCGGCGTCACGGGTCAAGGCCAACTTGATGTCCAAGACGCAAGAGCGGCTCGAGCTCGCGGCCAAGGCCGTCACTGAGGCGTGCAAGGCTCTCGTGAAGCTCGTTCGTGCCATCTCGGCGCGGCAGGTCGAAGAGGAAGATGTCGACTACCGGAACATGGCCGGGCTCGAGTTCAAGAAGCGCGAGATGGAACAGCAGGTTGAGATTCTACGCTTGGAGAAGGATTTGGGCGCCGCGAGGCATCGGCTGGGTGCCATGCGACGAGCAGGGTATCACACGGACGAGACCGACTAGGAGGCTCGCATAATATACAATGATGGATTTAAACTCGAAGCTCGAAGCGACGTCGACACGCTCAGCCCTTTTATCTTTTAGTTCCTTCCCCGAAGATTTTTCTTTAATGCAGAAGACATCCTAATACCACAGCGTTTGGAAGTTATGGAGAATTATTTGCGGAAAAGTAAAGTGAATGTGGCATGCGTGCATCGCAGAAAAAAAAGATGTATGCAATAACAGAGCGGTGGGTATGTGTCGTAAAGAAAGAAGCAATGTACAGGGGTAAATTGGTTATTAAGAAAAGCACAAGTAAGGTCGAAAGTCGAAAGGGCGAAGATAACAATAGACAAATAAGATAAGGGGAATTTGAGACAAAAAAAAAGCGTCGTGGGACGTCGGTTGTTATGCTGAATGTAGGCATCAGCTAGGAACAGGATACTCTTCCATACTGCTTCGAACGGTATCCAAAGAAACCTTGCTCATATCGAGAAAGCTATCCTCTGGCGGCGGCGGTTCTTGATCCACGTCGTCCCTCATATCAAGGAACGAGGGCCGACGTGAGATCCCAGGTCTTGGCGCCGGAGCCGCGTGAGGGGTATCAAGCGTGCGACGAGCAGTGCTTCGTCGTACAGGCGGTGGTGAGAGCGGGGTGATGAGAACACTAGACCGGTCTCCAGTTGCGAGTAAAGGTGGATTCTCAGCTGTGGAAGAACTGGCCCCTGAGGATGTCGATGGTCGCGTGCGTACGCGAGGGTGTAGCGGGAGTGTATGCAAGCACAGGGAACGGGTGGCTTGCCCGGGTAAAGGAACAACGGTTTGCGGACGGAAAATTATGTCGTCGGGCCCCTTGCCTTGCAATGAGACGCCGCGTGTCCTTGTCCGACCCGATACACGAGACTTGTCGTTTATTTCCCCAATGGATTCTGAATATCGAGGGACGGAGGGAGGTGAAAATGACAGGTCTGCTGGCGCTGAATCGGGGATGTTGTGCACAAATTGTTTGAAAGTCGAAAGAGAGGTAATTGAACGACTCGGCGAACGCTCGAATCCATTGAGATTTTCACCATCTCGAACCATGTTCTCAAACTTGAGAATGTCCGCAGCTGACAGGATATGCATTGGCGAAAGTTCTCGTAATTCGCTGGCAGTGCTGGGACTGCTAGGAAACTCTTCATCCCAAAATGATGACAACTCCGGTCTGTTTGTGACAGACGGTCGATTGAGTGGGATAGCGGTGTGAGGACGAGTCAAATGCGAAGTCGCAGGAGATAAACTGAGTATCGATTGCGCATCATCATCCAGATCAGGCGTTTGGGAGGACGTAGAGCGCCGCATGCTTGTCCCCGAAAATAGGCGTTTGCGGACATGCATCGGTTTCAATACTGGGGAGCTTAATGGGGATTTCTGCAACGGCTGAAGGCTAACCCTGCGTTCTTCATGTACCAATAAAGCCTCTCGTCCCAAAGGAAAGTTTGAAGAGCCCACGTGCTTAAGAGAGGATGGCAGAGGCGGCACCGGAATGCATGTGTGGTGAAATGAGCGCTGCTTCTTCAGCAGTGACTTGGGGTCCTCTGCAACAGAGAGACCCGATGGCACACTAGTCCCCTGAGGCTTTTTCGGCAAGTTCTGTATCGAGATGGCCTTCTTGAGGGTACGTGTTGGGCTGAACTCCCTACGGCTACCACAGGGCTTGAATGGGGGATCTCGAACATCACGACTCGCATCCCTCAATGGGGATGGGGATCGGCTCCTGGCCGATTTTCTGGCATCTTTGAGTCGTCGTATGTCGCGCTGACGTCCATCAATCTCTAAAGTGTCGGGCTTCGATGATACAGACGACGCGAAGGACAAGCTGGATGACGATGAAGCCGCGGAACGAATTGTGCGTTCTAAGAAAGCGGGCAGTAGAGAAAAATCGTCCCTCTGGACACCTGAGGGAGCGGATGGGAACTCAAGAGCTGAGGGCGTAGTCAGGGACTGTAATGGTGGTAATCTACTCGACGAAGGCTGGCGGATAACAACCCGTGGAGCAGGGGGACTACCCGGAAGGGACGTAGGGAATGTTTTCGAGTTGGACGCCATTGAGTCAGATCCGGGAAGAGTCGAAGGTCCTGGGTCGGTGTATCCAGGCCTAGATTGCGTCCTTGAGCGAGGGGCGGTAGCGGCTTGACTGGGTAGATGTGGTACAGTGACTGATGAACGAGACAGGACGGGAGAGCGATCATCGGGACCACGTCGAATTGACTGTGGGGAAACGGGAGATGTAGGAAATAGTTCGCGCGCAGCTATCCGCCCCGTGTCGACGGCCACAGCCAACCTGAGAGAGATGACGACGACTTGAGTACGAAGGGATAATGAAAAGAAGCGGAATAGCCCCTTACCGGGTCAGTTGACGGCCCGAACTTACGGGGGACAAGAGGGGGGTACTGACAGCAGAGGAATCAGAGGTTACATCACTTCTTTGATGAGAGATAGTGGAAGATGAGGTGTAAGACCTCCGATTGCGAGGGTAAGGTGCATCCCTGCGCACATGAGATTCCAGCCCTGAAAAGGTGGAAAAGCGGAGGGACTCGGAAACGTCGGGTGAGTCATCAGAGTACTTGGCAGTAGGGAAGTGGTCGGGACTGAAAATTGAGCGTGAATACGTGTCTGCGAAATGTTCAGGTGGGAGGGCATGAGGGTCGGACCATCCAACGGAAACAGATACAGGCTTTACAGCCGATTTTGTAGGGCGAGGAGAATCAAGGTCGCCAGTGTGGAGAGGAAGAATGGGGGTCGAGGGCTCTTGAAGGGGTGTGACAGCCTTCTTGGACTTGAGGCCGATGGCAGTTGCAATGTTATTAAACTTTTTGGCGGCGGAAAGTCTACTGCCTTGGGCAGATGGTGGCTGCTGTCTGTTGGTTGATAGGGGGTGGATCAGGGAGACGTGGAGAAGGGAAGGAGAGAACACAAACGGGGATGAAGACCTCGGACGGGACCACCACGAACGGGAAGAGGGAACGGGTAACATTGACATTGACAACAAGGAGTGAAATGGTGAAGAGATAAAGAAGGAAAGGTGGGCAAGTTACCCGGCCTGGCCTGCGACTGGGACTGCGATACAATTTACAACACAACAACTTTGCTTGAACGAAGCGAAGCAAAAGTAAATCCAGCTCCGAGGCGTTCGTGTCTCAGGCACAAAATAATAATTAATTGACCAACAACTCCGCTTCCCTCTCATCATCAGACACGTCCAGGTCCATATCAAGACTCATCCCCGCCCGTCGTGCAGCAGATAAATCTATTGGTTTCGGACGCGCGAATATTGACTGCCCAGACCTATACATCCCTCGAATAGTCAGCATTCTGGTCTCATAAAGATATCCTCAGGACGCGTACTGTCGCACAATATTGGCCAGTCGCCCGAACTGCAACACATTCCGCGTGACAAGGAGAAGAGTATCGAAAATTTCCTCTTCTTTGCTTGTTGCGCCGCAGCCGGCAAAGACAATGACGAGCACCGTCAAAATACAAAATACTGTCACGACAAGATCGAACACATTGAAGGGGTGTTTCCAGAATTGCTGTCCGACGACGCCTCCAATCAGACGAAGGTCCTACAGCTACTTACATTGTTTCACTCACCCGGCCGAATGCGAGGAAACGGATCGTTACTTCTGCGATCATCGCAGAATTGATTATTATCTCCAGGATGTAGAATGCGAGGCCAGGGCACCCCTCCCGCATACTGAGTACCACAGTTGTTATAGACAATGCAGCCATGGCGAGATAGAGTATGATATATGTTCGGGAGTGTAACACACGGTTGGCAATGCCCTTCCTGATCTCGTCCCGCGTCATGGCATGAATGGAACGGGTTGGTCTGCCCAACAGGTAGTCAAACACACGACTCCCGGGCACGAGAGGACGCACCTGGGATGTGATGGCCGCGAGCCATTATCCCCCCCAGCTAGTGGGTCGCGTTCACCTGCTTCAATATCATCATCGCTATCCCTTCGCGACATGACTCTTCAACGTTACTGAGCTGCTGTGTGTCAACGGAGTAGTTGGTGTGTGGAACCTGGCGGCGGCCCGGAGGAATCCGGATTTATAAACAATAACAAATAGTCTCCGACCTCGCTTGCGGCTCCGAGTTGAGTATCCTCGTCTCGTCCTTCGAACTCTGACCCATCAATCCCCTACCGTGCTAGCTGTCCAAAACAATATCTCAACATGGGTGGCGGAGACTTGAACATGAAAAAGTCGTGGCACCCGCTCCTGATGAAGAATCAGGAGCGGGTCTGGTTGGAGGAGAAGAAAGCGGTATGTTTTGGTGTCCCCCAGGTCCATTCTTACATATCCTTATATCCGGTTTATCTTAGCTCGAAGAAAAGAAGAAGCTCGACCAGCTTCGCAAGGAGAAGGAAGAAGAGCGCCAACTGCAGGAGCTGCAGCGTCTGCAAGAGGAGCAGACGGGGAAAAAGAGAACAGAGAAACTCGAGTGGATGTATGCTACGCCTGCAACGGGGTCCAGTCAAAATCCAAACGATCTGGAGGACTATCTTTTGGGCAAGAAGCGTGTCGACAAAATTCTGATCGGGGGCGAGAATGAGAAGGTACGCTCGCTTCCATTGCTCACGGCTCGTGAACCCAACCCCCTCACCGATCTCCTAAGATTGGTGCTTCGCATAAAAACTTTATTGCCGTTCAAAATGCGAATACGCCGCGTGATGTCGCAGCCAAGATCCGTGAGGACCCATTGCTAGCCATCAAGCAGCAGGAAGCTGCCGCCTATGAGGCCCTTATGTCCAATCCGCTACGCCTGCGCGAAATGCAGGAGCGTAATGGTATAAAGCCTTCGAAGAAAGAGAAGAAGGAAAAGAAACGGGAGAAGAATGAGAGGAAGGAGTTGCGACGGCGCGAGAGGGAAGGTCGTTACCGCTCTCGAACGCCCCTCTCCGACTATGATGACCGTGACTACGTTCGTCACCGTCACCGTTCCCCTCGGTCGCGGCGCTCTTTAAGCCCTCGCGACCGCCACTCTCGCTCTCCCGTCGACTCTCGCCGCTTCCGTGACCGGGACGATCGTCGCTATCCTTCCTATTCTCCTCCGCGCAGGGATGCCCGTCGCAGTCGCAGTCCAGACTATCGTCACGAGCGACGAGAGCCCTGGCCTCGTTCAGACGAGTCTGATCCTGACACGTACCGGAAACGAGGCAGAAGTCGCAGCCGCACCCCCGACCGGAGAATACGGCATGGTGATGGCGATGATGATGTTTCCCGCAAGCGGCCTCGCAGCCGGTCGCCCGCGGTCGAGACCGCCTCTCATCATAAGCGCTCACGCCCTACTTCACCACCCAGGTCACCACTAGTAGCCGTGAAGGCTGCCGAAGACCGCGCAGCACGTCTCGCCGCTATGTCCAACAATGCCGCTGAGATGTCGACGGAAAGAAAAGACCGGCTGAATGCATTGCTGGAGAAGGAGAAAGCGGAGTTGGAAGCGGAAGAGCGCGCCCGCACAAAGTCTAAGGGCATGGGCGGTTTCCTGAGTAACGAACAGAAGAAAGTGTTTGGGGGTCATGGCGGCCTTGAGGAACGACTTAGGAGAGGCAGGGCGGGACTAGTCTCCAAGGTAGACTGATGAATGTACTCATTACCTTATCTTTACTAGCACCGTATACCGTATACCTTTGTGTATTTTATCTGTCCTTTTCAGTGGCTAGATCCGAGACAGATGAATAATTTGTATGAAGAAGTCTGCTGGAAATTTGCGCAATCACGAACTATTAAAAGGGGGTACGGTACATGATGAACCCAGTATTTAGGCCGCCCGCGGCGAATGTGAGAACTGGTCCGGACGCCGGATGCGTTCGCGTTCGGCGCACACACCAATAAAAAAAAAGGTCCCAGCGCGCAACTGCTCAAATCCCTGTTCCAATAGCAACCGATGGATTCCCCGAGTCTTGGCCGGACGTCGGTGCCCCAGAAAAGTAGGATGGCACTGGCCTCGAGAGAAATGGCGGAGAGGGGACGAACGACGGCGTACCGCTGTCACCGCCAATGGCCGCCAGGTCCGAGATGTATCGGCTATTCGCGTGCGCGTGAAGAGGACCCAAGGGCGGGGTTGAAGCAGACGCATGGTCTGAGGACGGTGGTGTGACCACTGCGACCCGTTCGAAACATAACCGCCGGTCCTGAATGAATGAAAGGAGTCCGGTTTCCGTGGCGGCGGAGGAGTCCGGCTGAAGCGAGGACCAAGCACAAACGGGTGAGCACACGGTACTTCTCCCCCCCAAAAATATATAACACAAATGTGATGGGGGAGGGGGGTGGAGAGGACGAGAGGGTTGGGAACGGCCAGTCAGCGAGTCATTGTAGCCGTAACTTACTTTGGGAGAAAGTCCAAGATGGATCATTCCCCGAGGCACCGCTTCCTTGGGCTCGGGCTCGGATGTGGCAGCTGACACGTTTCGACTACCCCAGAACAGGTCGGTCGAATGCATCCTATCGCCACTCCCTTTTGACTGAGCCAGCTTTGGATAAACCAACCCTCGCTTGGCGTATTTTTTTTTCATTGATAAGCGTATGTACATAACAGGGCATGGAGCCGTTTGTGCGAGACGCACCTTCCTGACACGGTCAATGGGCGGCTGCTCCAGCAGCGCCGGAAAATGGACATGAACGGACTGAATGGAAGACATCGATGACTAGCAAATGGAGATAGCGACGAGATTCGTCACGACATGTGCGCTTTTTGAAGCGCTCTGCCCACAGGAACTACACCGGCTGATTTTGGAAATTTAACCAAAAGCCTGAAACCGTACGAGGGACGTCGTTGCGATACAAGCGACGACCAGTTGGATTCCATACGGGGCCAGTCAGTCAGTAGAAAAACACGGAACGTTGTGGGAAAAAAACGATTATAGAATTTAAAGAGGCCGATGCCAATCCCGTTAAGCAACTCATGAGGTGCCCAATATGAAAATAAATGTGTCATGTGGGGGAGCGCTCCCCTCCCCCCTCAAGATCGGGTACTCGTTCCGGATGTTGAGTCTCGACCACACATGGCCGAAGCAAGAGCCTATGAAGTGGGGGGGATTAGTGACTGGAACCCAAATAAAATGGGAAGAAACGTGCGACAGATAAATCGATGTAGTCACGGGGTGCACCACTCGCTGGCTCTGTGCCATGCAGTTCGTCGACTACGGTAGCAAAGTTTGCAAGATCGGAGTCGACCTGTTCGTTATTAGCCGGTTGGGATTGTGACTGAAGGTATCATGGGATGAGCGGAAGGGGTGAACAAGGCGAAACATTCAAGCACCGAAGGACCCTGCTGGGTCGAGGCAGACGGTTCAACTTGGTCCGCCGGCGTGGTTGAAGTGTCCTGGGGGCTGTCTAGTGAGAGGCTCACCCATCCAAGGCGGGGCACATACGATGACTTCACTGTCGTCAATTTCTTGCGTGGCGGCACCCTGGTGTCGATTGAAAGTAGGATATGGGTGATACCTCCCTTGGTGGAGGAAGCGATAATTTGGGAGGCGCAGAGGGTATGATTGATTATCTTGAGAGTTTTGAGACATGGTGAAAGGTGAGTTGGCCGCCGACCTAGTTGCTGCAATATAAAACCGACTTGGCTGGAAGAAGCTTCGATAACAAAACGATAGAAGGAATTTGGGAAGTGAAATCCCGGCATGAGGGGATGTCCGTCAGCTAATTTTTCACACCCAGCATGATTGAAACGCAATCTAGAAGGGCTTTATATGGTGAGATGCATAGACGCCAAACGCCAAACGATGCGGGGTAGCACCACAACTCAGACTGGTTCTTCTTCGTCCCCGAGTTTCTCAACTTGCGATGCGCTACGCCAATAATCTTGGAGCTGCATGAGCAGCCCCGGCCTCGCGATGTGACGTAGCGCTTCTGCGGCCAGCAGCTTCATATGTGAAAAGGGATCAATCTGTGTATGCATGAATTCACCTTTCTGCTCTGCATAGGTGAGTTCGCTAATGCCGTTAGTTCGCTAATTTGCGCTTGTATGGAAAGAAAAAAAAACTTGATCTTGTGCCTGATAACCCCACATCCGCTCTTAAAATTGACTTCGTGGTTTAGAGACACTCTGTACGGGTTGCAGGGCGAAGGAATCGTTGATTCGCTGAGTTACTCAACAGCGTACGCATCAACCCATTCTAAAAAGCTTCTCTAACAGCATTTATTGACCTAAAAGGCTCTGATCAACGTGCATCGAGGACCTGGACGACAGGAGTGGAGTAGGCTATTGGCTCACGCATACCCCGTCGCTTGTCGCCGAGGCAGCTGAGTCGGATGAGACGCTGCGATACCCACGTCATTAGAAGCAACAAGGCGGCATTGGACTGCTCTCACGTCAAGATTGTGGTTCGGGGTCGTTTAAAACCCACGGCTGTCGTGGGAATGTGCTTCTTGTCAACGTCCAGGAATGAGAACCGGATAAAAGGATGCTCCAAGCGCGGTAATATCCATCAGCTGCTAGAATGCAGCCACAGTACATCCAGGGACTGGTCATATATCGGCCTCCCAGAAGATAGTCGTATTGCAAGCACTCATGCGGTTCGAACTCATGTTAGGTGCGGCAACATATCGGGGCTCTCGTCTATGCATTTAATTAGCCTAGCAGGGAATGTTGAAAAGTCCCGGTGGTTCGATACGAAGGGACTGCTCACCGGAACGGGGTCAAATAACTTATCGAATGGGTCCACCGGACGCTTTACCACATCTCTTTGCAATCAATAATAATTGATGCCAGCTTCCCAACTTGCGCGCCTTGGTGTCCCCGCTGATTCCCTTCAAGGTTAATGGGACGAGAGCCGGAACCAATCGTTGACCACCGGGGCGTTTGATCCTGCAAGAGTAGTGTTTTCACGGAATCTGCCACTATCCGGCAGGGAAATTCACCGGCCTTTATGCCCATGGGCGGCATTAATAGCCCCTTAGGTCTCAAGGCACAGAACGGACACGAGGGAGTAACCATGATATTCGTCTAAGTGTATGAGTTTCTGACACTTTGCGGGTGTTCTGGTTCCATTCCTTGAGGCCTACGAGAATGACAGATGAATGGAGAATGGAGAAAGGCGATCCTTACACGGGGCACAGTGGGTGGAGAGACGTAGCAAACATTCGTACCCGGCCGTTGCTGGAACCTGAGGCTGAGGCTGATGTACCTTCCGATCGATGTTCGGTCGAACCGGACCGAGGCTCACTGAGATGGCTTGTCAACAACGAACTGGAACTTTGTCATTTAATCGTGAGCCATGCATGATTCAAACACTACCGCTTTTTCACACATCTCCACTTAGAGGCCGTGTATGGCATCACTGAATTCAGTAGGCATCGAACATCTTGTTATTGCTGGTACAGTCTCAACCCCAGGCACAGTCGAAGTGGCAATTCATACAATCTTGTATACCCGGCAGATTTACCCCGCCGATCTTTTTGTGCGCCGCAAGAAGTATGAAACGCCTGTTTACCAGTCTCGCCACCCGGGCTTGAACGAGTATATCGCAGGGGCTGTGAAAGCAATCGGTGATGAACTTGTGCTTGTTAGCACATGCACTCCTGTACATGACATAAAACCGAGTTTCTCTTTTTCTTCTTCTCCTAGGGTAACGTCGAAAAAGTCGTCGTGGTTATCAAGGACAAGGATGAAGTCGCCCTGGAACGCTTCATCTTTTCAGTTCAGACCATGATCGCCATTGAATCGTTCAATAAGGACACAAGGTCAATATCCACTGTTCGCTCTGTATTTCATGCTACAGTTGAAAACGGCGGACTATACAGCGTCGAAGGTGCCATGGCCACAACGGCATTGGGTCAATACTTTCGCTCTTTCATGGTGAAGTTAAACATGATCGAGTCTCACCTGGCAGAATTGCCCCGTGATGGTGTGCAATCCCACCCGTTCGGACATACAGCTCGCTGATCTGTTCATGAGGCGAGAACACCTTTGCGATCGTCTTAGAATTACACGAAGGCAAAACACCATCTGCAACACCCGACAAGGTATTCTTTTAAAGTTCGAACATGAAAATCTCTGTAGTGCCCATATATAGGATAACCCCCCGCCTTGGCTGCCAGCCATAACTCAACATACCACTTCCGGCGCCTCAGAGAAGGCGGAGCTGCACATGGTACGGGCGGTTGATACTGGAGTTGTCAACGTAAGCAATTTAACAACCACGTAAACGCGGTATTGTATGTTGACGCCAAAACATAAACTCAGCTATCTCTAGCAGTTCAGGAGTCAGCTGATAAATTGCGAATTTTAGCCGACCTTGAATCTGCGCTGAAAGGGGTTCATGCGCAGGATAACTCAAAGAAGGCTAGCGCTGGAAAACAGCCTTGAGAATAGAATAGGTTAACTAGTGTGTGTTGTTGGAAGAATTAGTGACACTCGAAAGCACGATTAGATGCGGTCATAGGAATATGTAGAACAAAATGTATTAAACGTCCACGCGTATACGCTGAATAATTGGAGTGATCCTGTCCCACTCTTCCATAGCCTAGTACGATAAGCGAGGAGTTCGCAGAGAAGGAAGAAATGCCACTTACATTTCTGTACAACTCGATCTGCCCGTCGGCAAGATTGCTCAACATTTCTTTCATTTCTGCCTCTTTCGCGTATTGGAAGGTAATCTGTTCGCGCAGAGTTTCGTTGCTGAACGTATCAGAAGTTTCATGGGCCGTTGTTACAGCGTCAGTCAACTGTTCGGTTGTAAATATGGGGCAGGTGGCGGTGAGAATCCCGCTTACTTCTTTGATCTTGGAATCTAGCTTCTTCATCTTTTCAACCCTGCTCCTGTCATCATCCGTGCCTCTGATCGCATCCATCTTGTCCCTGAGATATGCACCAAGACCTAAGCCAGAACTTCCCGCATGCCCGCTTATGATGGCAGACAGCCTGTCCCTCTCAGCGGTCACCCCGGATAAGTACTCGGTAAGTTCTTCAAGGTCTAGCTGCTTCTGGTCCCTCAACTTGAGCACAGCTCTGTGCGCATGGGAATAAGAAAGTAGGGAATGCAGGTGGACGAGGAATGGGTCCATCGTATTTTGCGTCTATGGATGGGTTAGGATCCAGTTTCTTGGAGTTCTGGAGGACGCACCGTGTGTCGGAGAAGGGCTGAGAACTCAAGCAATGTATTCGAGAAATGGTTTAGTTGATCAGTAATGCCCGACTCGAGAAAACCCAGCCCCTGGACGGCAACTGCCAAATCATGGTAGTCCGCCGTGAGATCTTCACCAGGTGAATCGGGAGTTCCCGCTCGTTCAGCCTCAGATCTAGCATTCGCAGATAGCTGGAGGGAAGACTTACCAGTTGTACGACTGCGCACCCGATTCCAAAGGCGCTCGGATGTCGAGAGACTTTCTTCGAACTTGTCGACGTTCTCGCGCATCATGAGAAAGCGCTCGTCAGGCTTGCGAACGCGTGCGAATGCATTGAGGAGGGTGTCAGAGAGGTTATCAATAACACCTTGTGATTGTTCTGGTCCTGGTGGATGTGCAATATGCTGGTGCATTATGACGTGCTAAGATACCGTAAATGCACAAACCCTCTCACAGAGAGGCATGGGCGTACCCATTCTGTTGATTCAAATAAAGCTCGAACAAGCGTGCTGCGCTGGAGCGTTGGATGTCTGGCTATGCGCTGTAAGAAACGGTGGAGACTGTCGTTCGGGTATCAGCCCCGTACGCATGATGTCTGCCTTAACTTACTCTTGTCTACGCCGCTCCATAAATTCTGGACTAAATCTGTCGCCGGTTATGTATTCTGAAGGAAAAATGAGACGTTATGCGCTCCTTTCATGAGCCGACGGACCTAATCGGTGCTTGTCTGGTAGCGGGGGAACTACACATGCAGGAAAATCCTTAGCAAGGTTATTTCTGAGGAATACAAAGTCTTGAAAGCGTCTCCGCGAGGAGGGGGTGGGGGTTGAGAAGATAGACAAGTTGGTCTGTGTACATTAAAGAGACATTGAACAGGTGAGAGGCGGGCAAGGCTCACTTTTGCGGTGACCAGATAAGAGACATAGGCATCCTTTGTCTCGGGCAGTTCTTTGATGGGATCCTTGACGTTTGTTATGAGATACCCGTACCACTTAGGGTCATGAGGCCCACGAGACTCCTCGCCCTCTTCGATACTTTGTTTGAAACCAGGACGTGGATTCGGATTCACGGTGGGATAACCATTGTCAGCAGAAGATTCCCAGGTGACGCTATCGAAGACATCCTCGGGGTCGTCTCCGAGCATGATGGCAAGAGAGAGAGCTCGGGCCTAGCGGTGCCGTTGACCCCCGCCCGGCAGACTAATTTGGCAAGCAAGAAGCATCCCGGCCCGCTCAAGCGTACCCAACACTCTCACTCCCTCACTGCATGGCTCGCAGTCGCAGCCTTAAGCTGCTCTCTTGGGCGGCCTCATTACTAATTTCTGCTTCAGCAGCAGCTAGTTATGAGGTTCCAGTGCTCACCGACTATTCACGACAAATCTGCTCCGGAATGTGGAGCGGTTCAAACACATTCATCAACGGTACGCGCAGCGCACACTTGTCGACGTCTGAGCATTAGTAAACTCGAGCCAGTTAGCTTTGAAAGTTCATCACAAGGACAATTAGCCATGGTAATCTACGAGTGGGGCGACTATCGTTATCTTGGGAAAGTGACATCTGAAACGGATGAGTACTTGCCTGTAAGCAACCGTGCCGTACGAGTTACCTGCAACGCGCTGACTGGTCTTGTTAGCAGAAGACGTATGTCTGCACGTCAGATGCTGTACGAGGAGGTTTTTGCGATGCACCAGATCTTGGTCACTTCATCATTGACTTGCCAGCTGGGCAGTCTCTAGAGAATACGACCTTCTGGTCTGCAAGAGTGGCCTTTCCCGAACGCGAAGGGGGATCTGGTAATTCAACGGGTCAAGGCTTTTGGGACGACCCTGGAGGTAATCCTACACCCCCATCAAGCGAATACGATTCGCCGTTCCGCCGAGGACTTCCGACGCGGCAGGCCGGGCTCAACCCTAGTCCTTCTGGACTACTCGTATATCACGAGCCTATACAATACCTCGTCCGCAAAACTGGATACTATTGCGTTGGTATGGTTGTATGTTATATACGGAAATGTCTTGATTGATGAGTGATGACGATGTGCGCCAGCCATAGTGCCCGTCACTGTATTACAGACTCGAGCATCGCCGGCATTACAAGAACGGCAGTCCTCGGATGTACACCCATCTTACCGAGGCACCGTTCTGTTCCGAAATGTATTCGATGGACGACTCGCCGCGACTGATTACCCGAAAGTCAACGTAAGTCGCGCTTCTGTTCATCTCCCATGTCGTGTGACCTTTTCCATAGTTCTATCTCGTGATGTTTTTCCTATACTCTGCGTTGGCTGTGGCCTGGGGTTGGATGTGTTACAAACACGTTACTGAGATCCTACCTATTCAAGTAAGGTTCATCCGGAGTGCCGGAATTTATATACTCAAGCAACACCATGTAGTATTACCTGTCCTGTCTCGTCGGCTTCCTCATCATCGAGATGGTTGCCAACTTGGGTAGGTTCTCTTCCGCTTATGCTATGTTCTTACTCAGCGATGACGACCTTTCCTTCAAGCTTATTATCGATACCTCAATGCACATGGGAAAAGCACAGCATCAAGTGTTTTTCTCTTCGTCGTCGCTATTCTCGACGCAGGCAGGAATTCCCTCTCCTTTTTCATGCTTTTGGTTGTATCTCTTGGCTTGAGCGTCGTACGTGATAATCTCGGTCGAACTATGCGCAAAGCCCAGCTTCTATCCATCGCCCACTTCATTTTCGGAGGTGATATTTCTACTTTAATGAATTTACGACCCTTCATCTGAGCTATTGCCCTAGTTCTATACGCCGTTGGCATCGTAGAACTCGAGTTCGAGTCGACGTCAGCGCTAGTATTGCTTCTCTTCGTGGTGCCATTAGCATTCACGTTAAGCGCATTCCTAATGTGGATTCTATGGTCCCTCAATGGTAAACACACACCTAGCATCTACTCATCTGCTGACGGGCATAAATAGCTACCATCTCCCAGCTCAAGGCTCGAAAGCAGCACTTTAAGCTACGGATGTTCCAAAGGCTACAGTATATCCTGCTCTTCGTTGTCTTCGTAATATCCATATTTTTCGTCGTGTCGACGTTGACTTTCACCGGTCGTCTCGCTGAAGGTTCGAATGTTTCAAGCTGCCGTTTGGCTTGGCTAATCTCTTTGGCAGACTACGCGGCAAAAAGCTGGAAGGTCCGCTGGTGGCTTCTCGATGGCTGGCTATCCTTGCTGTACTTCTTCGCCTTCGGGAGCATCGCCTATTTATGGCGGCCGTCGGCCAACAACAGCAGATAAGTCTACCTCCTACATCCCGGGTTTTCTGGTCCTGATTATTTGACTGGAATATCTACGTTGTTGATGTCCGACGAGCTAGCGCAAGACGAAGAGGATGCTGAGGATTACGACCTCGAGTCTATCGAGCACCGGACCGAAGCACGGCGTCGCGATGACGACGAGGCGACGCTAGTGGGAGGACGCGGCACTGCGTCTGTGAACGAAGACGTTGTCTTTGAGATAGGGGATGAGGATGCGCATGATCTGAGTGACGACGACGATTCCCACAAGCCACAGCGCGCATCCACAGAACATGCGCACGATGACGCCGACCACGCCGACGAACGCGTAGGTTTTTTGAGTGGTGGATCGAGACCAAAAAGCCGGGACGATTAGATCAGTATAGCTTGCTATTTCGCTCGATAATGGCACAATTATAATTGCGAATAAAATACACATGCAATATCGTCTAGCAGGATGTACGAAAGCAAGAGCGACCCCAAAATCAATCCCGGATACGGCCTGTCGATGTAGTATATAGGCGTGCGGCGATGTTCATGCTTTGAAGTTCCTGACAGGTACTTAGCGTTAGCCAAACTATCAATCCCAAAAGGTTGTTCATACTTGAAACAGTAATTTAGCTGCGTAGGGGATGTACATCTGCGAACATGAAGTCTTGGTTTTGCAAGCGCGGCACTGCGATGCGAGATGAGTTTCGAGTGGCTAATCCCTGCAATGATGCCTTACCTCGAAGCTTTGCTTTTTCTGTCACAAAGGGAAAGGCTATGAGCGAGAGCGACAAAGGACGAGCACAGATAAAACACTAACCAAGTTCGCAATCGCCGTTAGACCACATCTGAGGGATCAATGAGGCCCAGGGTCAGGACTTCGTGAATTTAAGACTTACATATCACAGACGTGCACACGGTAGGCGTCGCTTGCGTCGAACAGGCGTTCCTTGAGGAAAGCCGCCACGCCGTGGGAAATCATACAATCACGTTCCATTTCACCGAACCGTAGGCCACCGTCGCGACTACGGCCCTCTACTGGCTGTCGCGTCAAGATCTGCACTGGCCCACGTGCCCGAGAATGAATTTTGTCTTCTACCATGTGTTTCAGGCGTTGGTAATACGTGGGACCAAGGTAAATTTGAGCTTGCAGCTTTCTTCCCGTATGACCATGGTACATCACTTCGAGGCCACGCGATTGGTAGCCTTGCTGCCGAAGGAATGTCGAAACAGATTCGACCGTGAGATCAGTGAACGGCGTCGCGTCTCCTTCATTCCCAATGAGGGTAGCGACCTTCGACAGCAAACATTCAACCAAATGTCCAATCGTCATACGAGACGGGATAGCATGTGGGTTGATAATAAGGTCAGGCGTAATGCCTTCGCAAGTGAAGGGCATGTCCTCTTGACGATACGTGATGCCGATAGTTCCCTTTTGACCATGTCGAGAAGCGAACTTGTCCCCAATTTGAGGAATGCGAGATGATCGTACACGGATCTTGACGAATTTTTGACCCTCAGAATTGGTTGTGATGAGGACCTGATCGACGATGCCATTTTCTGTACTCTTCAGTGGTGTGGACACGTCCCGTCGGCTATGCGTGCGAGTTCGTTGTCCAAGTTCTTCATTCTCAGGAGGTAGGGGTGCTGTCTTCCCGATGATGATATCTTCACCAGTTACACCAGTCCCAGGAGCGACGAGGCCATCGTCTTCCAGTTTGTCGTAGGTTCCGTGCTTCATACGGAGTGTGGTTTCCCGCGTCGGCTTTTCGAATTCTTCTAGAGGGGTGACTCCACTGCGCTTCTCCAGGTCCATATAGCTACGGTAATAGATAGAGCGGAACAGCCCCCGGTCGATAGAACTCTGATTCATAATAACCGAATCTTCCTGGTTGTAACCACTGTAACACAAAATAGCCACAATGGCATTCTGGCCAGCAGGCAATTCACGGAATTTTAGATATTCCATGGATCTTGTCGTGGCAAGTGGCTTTTGGGGATAATAGAGAATATTGGCCATGGTATCCATACGGACGAGGAAGTTGGTCAAATAGATACCCATGGCTTGCTTGCCCATAGCTGATTGATACGTATTACGAGGGGACTTTTGTAGGATTAGCATTATAATGCGAGCACTAGAGTAGAGGCATAAGGATTACGAAACGTACCTGGTTATGATCAGGGAATGGAATGATGCTAGCGCAGATCCCCAAAATCATGCTAGGGTGAATCTCGCAGTGTGTCCATACGTGAGGTGCACTCATTCCTAGACTAGGCTTGAGTCGAGCTGCTGGGTCGAAATCGGCATCATTCGTTTCGTTTTTCTGGCCGGACTGTGCTCCTCGACCTTGAAGCCGCGGCGTCTCCAGATCTTCTGGGGTCATACAAATCATCACGGTTTCCTCTTCTTCTGCGTCCAGCATCTCGATAACCCCTGATTTGGCCAGATGCTGCCACTTGAACTCTTCACCATCATCTGTGGTGCCTTGATTAAGCCATCTCACGTGCTTCTTCTGCAAGACAAGTTGCTGGGCCTCGACGATGAACAAGGGTCGGCAAACACGTCCCGGATCCGTGTACAATCGAAGCTCCCTCTCCCGAATGTCGCGTACAATAGAGACTTCTGGATGGACATCGTCCTTACGACGAAGTTTTTTCAGGGTCTCAATAAGATTAGTTGGATCACGATGGACGCCCATCCAAACACCGTTGACGAACACTTTCGTGGTAATCGTCGATGAATGAGCGTTCTCTTCTAGAGACTCCAGACCCCACTCTTCCAGGAAGTCAATGATGGGGCCTGACAGGGATCCGACAGAGATTGTCGCCATTAGAGCCAAGTTCTTCACCAGACCACACGCTTGGCCTTCTGGCGTTTCTGCGGGACAAACCATACCCCAGTGTGTGTTATGAAGCTGACGAGGCTTTGCTATCTTTCCCTCGCGGCCCAATGGCGTGTTGCACCGACGCAGGTGTGATAATGTTGATGCATAAGTGTACCGGTTAAGTACTTGCGACACGCCTGCCTTTGCAGACATGGCCTTCTTTTGATCTCCCCAGTTTCCAGTGGCAAGAGAATACTTGAGACCATTAGTGATAGTGTTGTGTTTTATTGCCAAATTTAGATTGAAATCTTTGTGCGTCTCCACGCACTAGAATATACCTATAAGCACTGCAATGGATGTACGAGAAATTGTCACGGACCTTCTGCAGATGGCGATACACGTCGCGTGTCAGTTTTCTGAAAAGCATCCTGAACAAGTTTGCTAATAGAGGTCCAGCGAGGTCCAACCGCTTCTTCCCAAAGTGATCACGGTCATCCAACTCTCTTCGTTCCATTGCAGCAAGAAGAAGTCTGTGGATCATGTAGCCAAAAAAGTAGGCCTTCTTTGACTCTGATCCCTCGGACATCGATACATGGGGAAGCATCTCTTTTTGTAAAATCTCTTGTGCATAACGAATACGACGCTCTCTTGAGAGACCTGTGGTGGTGCCACGATTGCCAATAAAATCCAGCGCAATCTGAGGTAGACTTTAGTCGTACAGAAGAGTAAGACTCCCGAGGTGACGTACGTCACGATCCTGGATTACAAAGCCATCGTCAATACAAGGCTTGAGCATTTCCAGCATCTGCATGTCTTGCATGTCATAGCAAATATGCTCAAGGATATCACGATCGGACATGACGCCCAGAGCTCTGAAGACAACCCAGATGGGAATGTCGACTTTGATATATGGGATTGTCGCTTTCATGACGTTTCCTGACTGTCGCAGATTCAGCATACAAGTCGGGATCTGCATTGCTAAACCAGAGCGCACCGTCTTTTCTTGGTTCCGATGGAACATTTTTACTTGAAATTGGCTGATTGTCTTCCCTCCTTTCTCGACAGCTGAGCGAATCTCGGCAAGGAAATTTATAGGAGAGGGCTGTGCTTTTGCGAAGACGTATACATGATTCGTGGCCATGCGCTCCTGCGCGATGAGGACCTTTTCAGAGCCATTGATAATGAAGTAGCCCCCTGAGTCATAAGGACATTCGTTCAAGTCGTAAAGTTCCCTCTCTCCCAGATCTGACAGAATGCAGAATGTGGAGCGCAACATGATAGGCAACTACTAGAAAGTTAGAAGGGGACGTACATGCGTCCGGACAATTCACGCACCTTCCCTATCCACACCTTCGTATTCTCTAGCTGCGGTCTATCCTCCAACTCTGTCTCCCAGGTCATGTCTCCCGGCTGACCATCCGGATCTTCACGCCCAATAGAAAACTTCCGGAACACTTCCAAATATATGGGCGCGGAGTAAGTCAGGTTGCGTAGACGCGCTTCTTGTGGAAATACAGGAACCACAGAACCATCCATCTCCGTGATTGTGGGCCGAGAAAGGTATATTTGACCGAAATGTAATTCATAGCGGCGCGTCACGTCGGAATCATGACCCGTGTGCTGGTCAGCTTGGTCCAGGACAAGATCCGCGTTCTCCTCGACTAACTCCTGCATACTGTTTTGCACAAATTCGTCGAAAGAGTCGAGTTGCTGTCGGACAAGTCCCTTCTCTTCGAAGAAGCTGGAAATGACAGTCCAGCAGTCCTCTTGCGTGATTTCTTCGCCATCCTCGTCAATGTCGACTGCATCAGCATAGGCTGAATCCTCATAGGAGATGGGTTCTGCATCGGGGGAAGCGGCTACGATAAAAGGACGTGAAGTACATCAAGTCCAAGAAATTGAACACGACGCGTACCCGCACTCATCGTATGAAGGAATCCCAGCAGCAACAAAGAGAAAGATGGGCCTCCTCAGACTTGTACAATTAACCCTTGATTTGAGGTCGTACACAAGCAACCGAGCTGGCCGAGGCGAGGAAAGGAAGTGAGCTACCGCTGAACAAGACGTTTGGTTCTGTTTATCTTCTGCCTTTTCCGTAAACGTATAAATTTCAAATTCTGACTAAGTAACTCGGATCGGCCACCATGCGTTATTGTTGGTGAACGCGTAGTTCCTTGCTTCTTCGGGTGATTGCCTTGGTGTATCTGTGTACTAGCATCGCTCTCGCCGGGGGTTCTGCCAGCTTCATGTTATAATCTTCTCTGGGCATTTCATTCTCCACATTACGCTTGCGGTGCGGCAGCCACACTCTAATTCCTCTGCATCATAGGTCATATCTCTTTGATACTTCTGCTGTGATTGCAACGAACAAGAATGCTTTGACCGTCATACTGCCTGCCTTGACTATTATCTTCATATGTTCGGCGTTTGATCTTGAGGGCTGAAGCATGTTCCGACCAACACTGGACTCAGTTCGTACACAATTTTATTCATACTACCTTTCAAAGTAGCCTCGACAATTCTATTACCCCAATACGCGCAGCAGTTTCTCCACTTTCCTCTGTGCAGAGCTTGCATATCCACCCTGTACAATGCGAAGACATCATTATCAATCGTCTATATTAGTCACTACTCACTTACACCGAACAGAACGGTGTGATTCAGATAATGAAAGAGCTCGTACAGATCTCCCCGTAGTTCGTATTGCTCTAGGGGTTCCGTTTTCGGCATATGTTGATGATACGTGTCGAAAAAGGTCCGCGGGAATCCTCCGAACATGCGAGCTATAGCGAGGCTATTGTATCGAACTTCAGTTTTTCCGACGAGGTACCACAGAGATGCCTCGCAAAGACGCACTCAGCCTCGTTATGTCCGTAGAAGGATGACGGGTCATATATCACGGGTTGGCCGGTAGCCTTGTCGGTTCCGGTATTTCCGCTCTGTAGCAACATCAGTGTGTGAAGTGCGCCAGCCTGAGGGCGCGCATCAGACAAAGTACCCATAAGTCGCCGTGAAGTAAGACGGGTTCGATTTGCAGTGGGCCAAGGAGAGCAGGAATCACTCTAGAATAGCGCAATGAATGGGCTGTGCGGGGCCAACGTGAGCAGAACGGGGAGCGAAATGTGACACTTGCCTCGTCCTCACGTCCTGCACCTCCCGACACAGATCCGAGTATCCACCTCTCGCCGACAACGTAGACAACAAATCTCCAACGAGCGTGTCAAAGCACCGCTCCCACGTCTCGTACCAGCCATTACGAAGCCGGGTAGCCCCGCAGAAAGTGGGCACCTCGAACCCGTACCCCTTCGAGCTCGTGTACTTGTGCAACTCGTTGGCCAACCTCGTTCCGAGGATCGCCCCGGACTTTTCCGTCAGAGCAGCGACGTCCTTGTATTCAGAGATAAAAACGGGGATAGCCCAGTTGCCTTCGGTTTGCTTCCCGTGTTCATCGACGAACTTGAATGTCAATAAGGATGGCGCCAGCCCAGGGGCCGCCAGTGCCATCGCCTTGAGCGCGTTGACTTCTCCTACATATTGCTCCCTTTCTTTCGGGGAGCCGACCTTGACGAAATAGCTCTTTCCCGATGAAGACGACACCTGAGGGGGCACACCGCTAAATTTTGCGCCTGGCTCGAGGAGCTCTAACTCGTTAAGTATGTCTGGCGGAATATCTGAATGGACCATTGTCGGTACAGAGCCCAAGACGATATCAAGAAGATCTGAGCGATCCAGAAATTCCCCACCAGACAGCGTGACATGATCGATGAAATACGGTAGTTGGTATATATATATACTCTACAATATGTAAACGACGACAGTCTCCGGGGTTAATCTCAACAATCCGTGACTAAGTTCTGCCTGAGAAAAGGCGGGCGCGAGCATTCGCATATGGCATCATATCGATGGCATGAGCCTAGTAAACGTATCAGCCTTGTATTTTCCGTGACGTGGTGGCTTACCAGTCGTAGCGTATCAAATCGTCTGCATTGACCAACGCGGCAGACGCCAATTCACGGGCCTCTAATACAACCCATAACTGCATATATGTAGGTATCAATTCGTAGATAGCTGCCGAGAACGGTGCTTACTTTTAGTAGGGATGCAAAATGACCACTAGGTAGACGAGTCATGTTCTCTTGTGTAGTCATTTCCCGGCCCAGCTTCCGTAAAATCGGTAATGCGCTTTTAAACAAGTCCAGTTTTGGATCCAATTGCCTTCCAATCCCCTCTAAAAGTAAGATCGAGATAACGGTGTTGATAAAATCGCCCTCCATCTTGACATGGTGTTGCCGCACGGCCTTCAACACGTCTCTAAGGATGTCAGATATCTTGATTCGTCCAAGAGAAAATGTCTTTCGCTTGACGTTGAGCACAATGTGTTGCATTTTAAGTGCAAAAGTCTCCGTATCGATTGCCAAGTGAGGAGTACGGCAGTGCTCGACCATAAGCTGACCCGCACGATATCCGTCGAACTGGGCAATGGCACGGAAAAGCTCAAGAAAGTTTTGCCGGTTCTTTGTATTCAATGTTGTGACAAGACCGGCATCAATAAACACGAGCTCCGGAAGGTAGCCATCGTCATGAAGAGATCGGAGCCTATCCCGCCACGCCACGGGTGAGGTTGAGAGCAACTTGAGATCTGAAACGATGGCATTGGACTCTAAATTCGCTGGGTCGTTGGTTACGTGCTCCGCATCATTGGCGAAGAGAGACGTCCAAAGCGATTTAAGCACAAGTGACGTCGTGGGTCGGGAAAACTTGACCATGACATTCCCTGGATGAAGATCTGCGTGCACGAAATTATCCAGGAGTAACATATTCTGTTGACTGATGAGCTCGTTCGAGGAGAAGTAAATGTCACTCACAAGGAAAGCATCCAAGCCAAGCTCTGCCAGCTGGTCGTCATAGGGACCTCCACCATTCTTCAAAAAGAGCTCTAGGGGAATAGCTGTCTGATATTCTTCGACCAGAAGATCTTTGGTAGACCAGATCTGTAATGGTCTTGGAAAGGTGACAGGTGCGTTTCTAGTCATAAAGTTTTGCTCGAATGTGACCAGATTATCAGCTTCTTTCGTCAGATCGAGCTGTCCATACATCATGCGACCGAACACCTCCACCTCGTCGGGAAGTGAAACCCATTGCATCCCAGGAAAGAGCGTAATGAGATGAGCGAAAAATGACATGATCGTGAGGTCGCGTTCTATGAGTTTGGACACACGAGGATGCAGCACTTTGATCGCAACAGCGGCAGTTGGGACTGATGGCTTGGATTCTGGAATGATGACAGGCGAGAGGGCTCCTGGACCCTTTTTACGAGTCCGCTTTGGGTCGAAGTAGGATGGTGGAAGTAAATCCTGCTTCAATGTGGCTCTATACACCTCATGAAATAGTTGAGCTCTGTAGGGTCAATCCTAACCATAAGTGCAACATACTTGAGCAATGGCCCCGCTTCCTATAGGTGCCTCGTCAAACACTTCAAACACTTCGTCGAATGGCCTTTGGAAGACACGTTCTATAACTCGCTTTGTGTGGGTAAGAGAGTGTGGTCGTCCCTGAGAGTGCATCTTTCCCATGAGTTCACACAACAAAGCAGGAAACAAATCTGCCCGCGAGGCCGCCCACTGAGCAAGCTATTAATAGTAGTGTGCGTAAATCGAATTCCGAACAACGGTATGATGCGGCGAACCTTTATGAAAGTGGGTCCGGCACGGTCCATCTGGGCGACGAGATAGCCGTACCACCAAACTGCACCCCACCTATCCCCTTGTAGCCCCTCTTCCGGAGAACCCACCAGTAGCATGGGAGACGAGAGGATGACGGGGAAAAAAAGGAAGAAGAGGTGAACGAAACGGCGGGCGGTGAGAATAGGCTCCCATATATGCTCTATTAAGAGAGAGCATATACGCTCTGATATTGAGAGATCATGTTCTGAAGGAGACAATATGAGGGGCTCGGGGGATGTTGCGGATCCGTGTAGACATGGAATCAATGTGGGGGACGCAAAGACATCCGATAGGATGGGTTGTGGTCTAGGATAGAGATAGAGCGAAACGCCTCCAACTACCGGAAAAAGCCAAAAGGCAGGTTTTCTGAGAAAGAGTAGCCGGGGGGGAATGAGCGGGGGATTCCGGGCCCAGTTGGAAGCATAACGTCGCGGATGGCCGAGCGTGAACAATCGAGGGGAAGGGGAGAGCGCTTTGGGCCAGAGAGACATCGATGACCGTGACCGTGTTGAGGGTCGACGACACGGGCCGGAAAAGAACGTTTGGACAGCTAACATGCATGCTAGACATGACATGACGTCACAGGAACCCCCCTCAGCGTCATTTTCAAGGCTGAAACCGTAAACGTAATGTATGCGTGCGATGGCCAGGATAGCGGCAGTTCAGTTCGATAATTAAATCTCGGATCAATTGACGTGTGTCGACCCTGCTCGCGCATTCAATCAATACATCACCCATAGGATGCACGGCTATATAGAGCTGATCCCATCGTCTTAGCACGTCCAACAAAAATAGCTATCAATTGTGGAGGCGGATTGGAACAGAACAACCCAGACCAGAGGAAGTAGAGCGTGAGAAAGGTTTCCATAGCCAGCACGGCAGTTGAAAAACATCGGGAGTGTGGAGCGACATTTATATCTCTTCACCGCCGCCTGAGACGCGCTTTCTTTCGTGTGGACCTTTGGTCCATGGCCTCTCCTTATGCATTTGTTACCCTCTTGACTTCTGATTCCTACCTTCCGGGCGCGTTAACTCTCGCTGCGGCTCTCAAAGATGTTCATCCCTTTCCTGCCGTTTCCCCAGAGGTTGACTTCCAGACCGTTTGTCTCGTCTCTCCTGAGACAGTCGATATCGCTAGTATCAAACTCTTAAGAAAAGCTTTTGATGTCGTTGTCGGTGTTGAGATCATCGAACAGGATGACGAGCGTGGTCTACAACTTTTAGGTGAGTTTCGTCCCCCATATCTCGTATATCGGCCCCTTCTTCCATCCCTACTATACTCCCAAATATGAACAACACTTATGATCAAATTCGCCCTGTCTCTTCTATTTGGACAACACCCCGTCCATTGCGAATGTTTGTCACCCTGTAGTGCATCTTGCATGTGTCTGTCATAACTTGCACTTGCTCTAAGCTTTTCCGGGCGCTATCCTCTCCCAGCAAGCCTGTGCTTTCTAAAAATCTTTCCTCCCAGGTCGTCCTGATCTTAATACCGTCCTCACCAAACTTCACATTTTTCGCCTCACTCAATACTCCAAGATCATTTTTCTCGATGCGGATATCCTCCCAATACGTCCGCTCTCTCACCTTTTCACACTTCCGCATGATTTCTCGGCGGTGCCAGATGTAGGCTGGCCTGACATATTCAACTCTGGCTTCATGGTCTTCTCCCCCGGAGAGGATAACTTTAAAGAGCTCATGACACTCTCAAAGTCCAAAGGAAGCTGGGACGGTGCAGATCAGGGTCTTCTCAACGAATGGCGAGGAAGCAACTGGAATAGGCTCAGCTTTACTTACAACACTACACCTACTGCCGTGTACACGTAAGGACTCATCGTGTCGATCATGTGCACCCACTCATTTGGTCCCCAGTTATGCGCCAGCCTATAAGCGCTTCGGTTCACAGATCTCCGCTATCCATTTCATTGGTGCCAATAAACCATGGTCGTCAATACCCTGGCGTGCACCTGGCTCGAGTGCTGCGCAGCAAGCTGCCTCCCACCCTCTGCAGGCTTACGACTATGATTCCCTAGTCGATCGGTGGTATGCCGTGTATGATAAACACTATCGCTCGCAGCCTGTGATACCTCAGACTGCATATGCATCAACGCGCTACGAACCGGTATGGGACCAAGGAAGCAGTATGACGCCTTCCGGGGCTCCAGCCCTCCCCCCTATGTCAGCGTTAAGCCTCGAGGATCTACGACGGATAGCTATCGAGGGGTTTTCCGGCGTTTCCAGACCTTCCATCGCCCCAACTGGTGAGGGGAATTACATCAGTCTCCCATTGGAGGGGCGGCTGGACCTCATGCGACCCAGACCTGGGCCGGAAAAGGGCCGCGAATCGAGCGCTAGCGCAGGTGGACACCGTGCACCTGATGCAGGTGTTGGGGACCAGTCCACGTTTGACGACCACGCCCCATCCAGCTTATTCTATCAAGGCGCCCCCCCTCGAGACAATGTCGTCTTTGATTCTGGGTCACGCTGGCCCCTTTCAGCACCGTACTTCGGCTCTGAGCCCGGTGCTCAGTACCCCGGGACACAGCCAGTGGCCACGACACGCTGGCAAATTCAGCCAGGCCCTACGTCCTCCCTTCCTAAGGATAGTGCTCGCAGCTATCATTCAGCTGAGCCCGGTCGCCCGCAGCCACAGAGTATCGACCCACGGATCCTTACTAGCATCGGGTCCGAGTATTTGCCAGGCAATAGCGATCGACAAGCTCAAGACGCTCAGAGGCCATTCATCGGACACCAACATGCAGCGCAACCACATAACGGAACCGGAGAGTCATACACGCATCCAGGGCAGATTGAAGGTCTGCCGAGTAGAACTTACCCGCAGGGTTCCTTGGAGGATTCACACGCCCAACGTCAAATTTCTTTCACACCTGGGCAGGGACACGAGTCAATTACTGCATCAAAATGGCCTACCCAAGGCAGCGAAGAAGTGCTAGGATTAATGCATCAGCTTGGTCAGCCTCAACAACAGGTCTACTCGCTAACGCAAAGCCAGCCACAGGCATATTATCACGTTCAGGGACCCCAACAATTCTACGTGCCAGGACATGATCCAGCACTGAATCTCGGGCCCCAACAGACACGTTCAGAACCTGGGCATTTTGCTCGTCATGACCCCGAGCTCATTCATCATCAACAAGCTCCGCCTCCTCAAGAACCTACCCGGCCTATTTCGCCACCTTTGATGGCATGGAATCCTGCAGTTGAGCCCCCTCCCAAAACTGCGCCTGTGTCCAATTTTCCCTCCAACACTTACTATCCTAATGTTTGGGACCAGTCCCCTTCTCACCATCAAAGCGATTGGTCACCCTCCCAAGACACCAGCTCGACGGTTTTTACGATGCCACCCCCATCGCGCATACCTGAGCGTTTGCTACATGAGAAGCAGTACGCGAATATTCTCGGGGAAGCCAAGAAAGGAGAGACTCCGAGTCCAGATAGGACAAAGATAAAGCCAGTGTTTCCCTGGGAAGATAAGCCCCGCTTGACTCCTGGCCGTGTCTTCCCGTCTACCGACTCACCACCTCCTGGTCAGTTCATACTGCCTGCGGAGGACACTGTGACCCCGTCTCCGAGCCCTCCGCTGTTACGTTTCTCTCCTACGCATCCGCATATGTCTTCCCCTCCTTCTGGTTTCCCGCCTGCCTTTTCTTACATCAACGCTTGGGATAGCGTGCCCAGCATACAACAGTACGCTTCACGCCTAGTGCGGCCTCCACAGAATGTGCCGCCTCTCGCACCCGCGTTTGACTTCAGCGATCCACGAAGGCGCAGGAGTGCCCTCTTTAGGACTTTGCACGAATCAGGGGAAAGTAGCGTAGACGGAGATGACGAGGATACCGGGGACGAGGGCCAGATGGGGGCAGCAAGCAAGCAACGCTCACGGACCGGGTCCTTCGTGGTATCGCAACCTTACCCGGGCGGGAAGGGGAAGAAAAAAGAATACCGCTCACAAGGTGTGCAGACAATTCCTAAAGAGACCCGGCACCAAAGTGTCCAGGTTACTATCCTCACCGACCCAGCGGACGCTGATCGCTCGATTAAAGATAAGGAAGAAGGGCCGCCACGCTCAAGACAGAGCAGTTATTCCGGTGTTTCTCCAGCACTGATGACAAGACAGCGGGATTTGCCGCCGCCGCCGCCTCCCATTGCTCTGGGACCGCAAGGTTTCGCGACAAGCTACACTGATGACGTGTCAAAACTTTCTCCGCTGGGTTCCCCTACTGGTCTCCGTAGCCCGCGGTATACCTCTCCACGTGGCTCGTCGACTAATCTTGCAGAGTCGACGCCTCGACCAACCCTCTACAAGCCTGCACAACTGTCAACCCCGCAGCGCGGTGGAGCGCCACCGCGGCTACTTCCTGCGTCTGTTTCTCGGACTATTTCAAGTGACACACCGTCCTCGCCGTCAAGCGCCGGTCCTCCCGTCTCTCCGGAAGACGGTCGGCCGCTGCGCCGGGCGGGGACGCGAGTGTGGGACCCTGCTCGGGGTGTTGAGATTTTCAAGAGAGGGTCGGAAGAAGTGCTTGCGCGCTTCCTTAAGATGGGTTCCTGGGAAGAGGAGAAGCAAAGTCAGTCGCCCACTTGAGTTATTCATTCATGTATGGTTTCTTGTCTTTCGCAAATGGTTTCTCCTACTTTTATACCCTTCATTTTCGTCAGACATGCCGCTGTTTTGTTTTCCTCATATCCTTTTTCAATCATGCCATGTTGTCCTGTTTCTTTCATGACCACACATTTTCATCCACGCGTGAATTGATTCCAACCACGTCTGTAGCATTTCGTCTCGAATGGCTCTCATTTCCTTCCTTTCTGATTTTTTTCTCAATTCCGTATCTTTTCACTCTCTACCACTGCAGGACGTGATGTTGTGTAGAGCATGGACGTGGCGTCATTATCAGGCTACTATTTGCCAAACATTTCGGTCACTCCAACATCAGGCTCCCCATGGGTGATTGGAGATCGAAAAAAAAATCGACACCTTGTATTACTTGTCTGTCGTTACTGCCGATGAGACTGCTCAAGTATAGCGCCACATGAATTTTCCTATTTATTGTGTATCGTTTCGACCTGTCTTGTCTGACTATGCAGCGACATCTCGACCAATTCTGAGCCAATGACCCACTCATGTCGCGTCTCCCCATCCCATCCTCCACATGCCGCAATCCAATCTATCTTCATGTAGCAAGCCGCGGCAGCTTGTATCCAAAGTCTGATTCAAGCAGCTCTCCTCAAACAAACCCCATCGGATCAAAACAGAGCAAGATCGAGACAATCAATCGATTGATTGCAGCCAGAAAACCCTTTTCTAAATACGCGTCGCATAGCACTAATGTTTTCTTGCCACGTTGCGCATCATGAGCAAGTGGTATGGTACCAGGCTCAATGATGGACCCATTGAATGAGGCTGAGAGGCTGAGCTCTATTCCATTCCACAACAAACTCCAGCAGCATAACTCGAGAGCTGTATATAACTTGCTGGTCACAGGGTCGACGCCGGCTGTCTTGATGAGAGAGAAAACCCCACTGAAGCAAAGTGGTGGAATATTAAGAACGGTGGGGAGCGTGTGACGGAGCTGAAGGACGAAGACGTAATATAAATGGTTGAGCACGCCAGCGTACGTACGGCGACTCGGAGTAAGTTTCCCCTCATAACGCGCGCGGTCTGTCCTCCTCATCTGAAGCTAGCGAAAGCCACCACCACTTTTTGGCGATATGGATTGGCTAGAGATTTGTAGATAAACCCGAGGGCCGTAAATTGGAGTACTGACTCGTCAATTCAATCGTTGTTTCTATTAACCCCTACCACTGGGATGGACTCCCTCACTTTTACGTGTCGACCTACTCTACGTGGAAACCCGTCAAATGCCTTCTAGATGTTGACGTGAAGCCATGATTGCGAGTGGTTTCACCCCTTAAGACGCAAGACGGAAAGTTTGCCGTATCCGACTGGGTTCCTCTTTCATACTCTTGGCCTGGTGTGTGCATGTGCAATATCGCCACATGCTCTCGGCCGTACCAGTTCCCTGAGATGCGCATGATGCGCACGCACGTCCAGTTACCCTACTCCGAACGCGCAGCTTTCGCTGCTCCACAATACCATTTCCTAGCATGAAGTCCACCCCCTTCTAGCCCACGCATACATGACGTCGATCTAATGCACGGGTATTATTGAGCTCAATAATACAGTTTCATCACAAATGCTGAGCTTGTCATCTCCCGACCACACCGTGCTGCTGCTGTTTGGTCGAAATGGTATGTATTTATATTCAAATGTATGCCGACTTAGGAATTTGTGTTGAATCGTACGAGAAACAGGCTAGGCGTTGTATACGTCTGCCCTATTGTCGCACCTTCACCTAGACTGGATACTGATGACTGATATATCTGCGCTCACCACATGGCCTCTGCAACACTACCCGGGTTGATACTCTTTTCATTCGCCCAGTTAGTAGTGGCTGACCTCAGAAAATTTCTCGTCTGCACAGCCTGAATTCAAGTTGATGTCTATCTAGGGGACAGATGAAGGAGCAACTATCGAGACATCGATATCACCCCCACATGCTGCACAAGTCGTCGACGAAACCACGCCATCCTTCACATGCTCAAT
>QFEA01003038.1:5250-22532 GCA_003315975.1 Lactifluus echinatus
TCCTCGATCCGTTGCCTAGTCGTGCTGATGACCATCTTTTCCGCGACTTATCAACGCCGCGCTCAGTCGTTCAACTCACTCAACCAAAATCCATGTCTCGTTGCGGCATACCTAACGGCTGAGTGCACCAACGGGAGTCAGTACATCTGCCCACTGACAATCAAGTCTCACGTACGATCTTACAACGCATCCAGTTTTTAACATCTCTACGACGTCACTGCAATACCCATACCTTGGTCTGAGAGAGTCGGACAGTGCCTGTTTATGCCAGTGTAATACTGTAGTGTACAACCTTATCAGCGCGTGTGCTATGTGCCTGGGAGAGGGTGTCACTATGTGCGTCCTGTGTGCCTAGATCGTCGAGTCCAACATGACTTAAAATCAGGTGGTCTACGTGGTCAAGGAATTGCACCACGGTAGCGCCTGCCGGAACGTAAGTTTCGCGACTTTATCCCTCGAGTCACTGAGACTCAAATCAGCTCTCAGGTTCCCGAAGCGCATCTCAGAGAATACACGTATACCAAAATGGGCATACCTCAATCCGACTGTACGTACCTCTTCGGCCCTATTCACCCTGGCCAAAATGATCTGATTGTCCTTTTAGCCTGGTGACTGCTGGAACGTTACAGAGGCGAAGCTGGCTGGTGGTGCGTTTTTCCGTCCATGAACATCGCCTTTCATGTATTCTCGGCATTTTTACAGATTCTCCTGAAGTTTCGGGAAAACCTTCCATTGTCTCGGCCTTAATGATAGTCAGCCAGTTCATTGAAGCACCTACGACCACACCGTTCGCACCAAGCTCGTCTCCAACCTGCGAGACTACCGACATGGGCATAAACGTACTTGTTGGCAAGATTGTTGGCGGTGTTGTTGGTGGAATTGGTGGCACAATCTTGATCAGTGTTATGGCATGGTTCATCATCCGTCGCCAGCGTCCTCGTTCGGCTCCTGCTGCAGTTCGCCGCGAACAAGACCATGAGATGGACCCGACATCTGGGTTGGAGCAACCATCTGTTTTACCAGAACTTGGACTCATTGTGAGAATTTCCTTTTGCATGTCACAGAGACGTACGAGAGCAACTAATCCTGTCATTGCGGCCTTTAGGACCCTGCAAGTCGGTCTGCGTCTTCCGAGTCGCCACGAGCACCATCACCAACGACCCTCAGATCAACCCACAACAACCTTACTACGGCTCCGTGAACGATCTGCAATGAAGGGAAGGAGCCGGCGGTCTACCCTAGGTCAAACATTCGAAAACCTGTAACGTTGGAAGTCCTGAGAGACATGCCGGTGCAACTGCCTTGGATCCAGATGTGTGCACATATCATTATTTATATGTATTCATCATCCTTTTTCACGCACCCTACCTCATATACTTTTTACTAACAACATATATAGTACGATAGTGAGCGACATTTCGAAACCATAGCACCAGACATCTCTAGAAAATTCTCTGAGTGGGGTTTCGTACAGATTTCTGACGTACTGATGTTCACATAACATCTAGAGCTTCATATTTAAGCCCCCAGATGCAACATATCAGACCCTGTAGAAAGATGACTGTCCTTTAGGACGGATACTACACTGAACCTGACGTGAGCTGGGTTTGTATCAACCCGTTAGGCGCAAGTAGTAGACCTCATCTTAACCTTTACTTCATTTGCGAAGAGAGTTGAGTGTAATTATACATTGATCCATTCTGTTGAACAACAGGAAGAAATACTACAATTAGTCCACCGCCAAACCACGTAAGTTGTGCACCCATGGGATCCAACTATTCACAAGGAGATCGGTGGGTTCGTACACAGCAACTCGAACGGGCGATCAGAGTGCCAACAACATACGTACGCAGGCGGTAAATGCAATATGGTAACCCGAGAGAAGCGCCTATCTGTACCCGTTGTCCAGGCTAGCAGGCCTTGCGATTCCTTTCCCAGAGATGGGCAGTGACAGGGTGACCTGACAGCCCACGCGCGGTGATGAATGGCTCTATAGCTAGTTGTCCATACCCGGATGGCTGAAACCCCTCTAGGTATATGTTCTGCAGTGCGGGTAACTCTGCCATGGTGCCATCTCCCATGGGTCCTCGTAGCGCACGAACGACAAGTGGCCCCAGCCTGTCGGATATGTAGAACTTCTGCACAGCCGGAAACATGCGAAAAAGTTCTAGCCACTGTGCGGAATCCATGTCGTCCTGTCTATCTGGTTGCGAGAGGTATTTGTCGTCTGTGCTGAGGTGATCGACGCAGGAGAGAAGAGGTGAAAACTCTCTGCACATCTCTGCCATGGCGGAAACTTGCCACTCTAACTCTCTGCACGAGATCCGCATGCGGAATCCTTTGGAATGGCTTCGTTCTGGTGGTTTGAAGATGACCGCAGCGGAGGCATCATCGAACACCATTTCCGCTCCATTGAGTGACTTGAGCCTCTCTGCACGACCAATGAACTGGACGAGTTTTGGAATAGTAAAGGTGAGTTGATTAAAGAACGTGATTTTGATATAGTCCAGTCGCGGAGCTTCAACTCTGGCGACAAGGTCCTCAAAGTACTCGCTAGCACCTTGGAATTCCAAGCGGGTAAGAAACGGAAGGACAACATGATTCAGGTGTGGACGACGTTGGCTTCCCTGACTTAGGAGAGAAGCCGGAGATTGGAATTCTAGGACAAGCAATCTGAGCTTGTTCAGCGCAAGCAAAGACGCGGCCATTGCTTCAGGTGAAAAATAACCAGTATTCGGTATCTTCGTAAGATGAAGATTGACGAGGTCACCGGCAGACAATAAAAGTTTGGGCAGCGCCGGAAAGGGAATCCCTTCTAACAGAAGAGTTTGTAGACATTGTGTGGATCCATCCAGAAATCCAGCAGGAAGGACCATCCCCATTGTATCTTCCAATCGAAGCCAAAGGAATGTCAGGGCCGGGAGTGGTTCCTGCATTGCCATGGCGAATCGCTCCAATAGAGAACTTGAGAGATGGTAAAGAACGATGTTGCATACGCGATCTCGGTGCTTCAGTGCAGCAATGATGTTGTCCCCTCCTTCGGTAAAGGTGCACGGAGATATAGGACTAGGAAAGGTGCTGATGAAAAGAGGTAATGGTGGCCAGACATCTAGCGTCCCATTCACTGGTGTTTTGAGTGAGCAGAGAAGATGCAGGTCAAGATGGCGCGTCGAGCCAAACACGAGGCGTCGCCACCTTCGGCATACATGCACTAGTGTATGCCACTGCCACAGCTTCTTTAGATATTGAAGATTTCGCATGGTGGCCGCTCGGTAGAAGTCGAATATGATCAAGAGAACATCATCAGGGAGGTGTTCGATTGTCACATGCGGAGATGTCATGGCTGCACTGCACCAGTCAATCACCGCTAGATGTATTGTATTGTTGAAGCAACTCACTCTCTCCCCGACGCGATGAAAGAAAGAATAAAGCGCGAGTGATACGATTGGCCAATACGAACAATGGGCGATGGATTGGCCATCGCCGTGTGTGACTACATAGAACTTAGCAACCTTCGCAATCGGCCGGCGAGGTAAATCGACGTACCCGCGAGACTCGGAGTTCATCAACAGTAGTGGTGATAATTTAACACACTAGCAGAGTGGGAGTCCATGGAGGCGATAATATACTACTAATCGCAGAGCTGCGGAGTACCACACGCAATTCATTTGCATTTGCTCTGTAATAGGTGGATGTCAGCTGCAGTCTGCAATCGGCAGGTGTCCGCACCTACCAATTCAGTAATTACGTTTGACTCGGCCTTGAGGACCATTGCCGCCTTCCGCCTTCACAACCAACAAATGAGTCTCGCGCCACTGCCGGTGCCACAGTAAAATTCCGCAAGTATCGCGTTTTCACCCTCAGACCCACTCTGCAGATACCCATGGATAACGGATAAAAGTGGGGATGAGACGATTTGGTATGGCTTGCCGTATAATTCCTCGGGCTGTGTATCTCCAGTAACGTCACTGCTGGGTAATTCACTTACGCCCTCTCTCTCATTTATCCGCCGCGGCGGTGCATGTCGGTTTCAGGGAACCGGTTTCAGAGAAAATTTAGGGCAGTTTTTGACGATACCGGCTCTACTGTGCCGTAAATTGCAACTAAAAATTGAAATGAGATCGTAATTTGTCCCTCATCTCACCCTTTAAGTTACACCAGCAACGAGAGCGAGCGATTGACAGAGCGTCGTTGTTTGCAGCCAGAGGCCGAGTAATTTATATTCTGGGACTATGCAACAACACTCTGCACGCTCTGTTGTGTACAACTTGAACACAGCAAATGCGATTTGACGCCCGGTGATACAAGGGAGGGCCCTTTCATTGATCAGATCAATCGGAACCAATACAACAACAACACAAAATGATTGGTGGTTACCGTGATGTTCAATCAACACCCGACGGTCTGGGCCATCGGTCTTCGTGCGATAACGTACCGACTTTCAGCCTCCTCCAACTCATCCACTAGGGGGCGCTAAATACCCACTTGTTAATCCAACAATCTCGTGGCCAGATGTTTTGCTCGCAGAGGCAGAGGAAGGCTATACCGCGATATGGTCCGCAGCCGCGGACTCTGACTCGAGCGCATAATTAGCCCGAGTATCCAGCAGCTGTTCTTTCAACCTTGGTCGCCCTTGTGTTTAGCTGACGCCACCAGCGACGTGCTGGCTATCCCACGTGGTGGCCTCAGCGCCAAGTTGAATAGGGCCAAGTCCCTAAACCAAGGCCGAATGCGGTAGCTGCAAAGGTTGCTCCTGCAGAGTTTACGCTCTCATGTACGCTTCCCTGCGAAGTGCTCTACTAGGTGCGGGAACCCGCGTAAACAGCAATGGGATATCCGGTATTCTCGGAGCGATCTGTTGGCGCTCAGGGCTATCCACGTCGCATGGGGGTGTGTCCTACCCTACAACTAAGGCGCCAAAGTCGGCTTGCTGATCGGCGAGACTTTCGACGACTATTATAGCCGGATGTTCTCATTGTTGGCAATGTTCGCGCGTATCGTGTGCTGCGCATTTGGCGCTGGGCGGCGTACTACGCCGTCGCCAAGATCTTGCCGGTTGAGTTGCACAGGAATGCGCCATTTACTGGTAGTTGGCCGGGCCGTCCGGCCGTCCGCTTTCTGAGGCGCGAGCGCTGACACGTGCACGAAGACACGCGATCAATGGTCACGAGATTGTAGTGTCCACTTTCATGCCCTAAGCCCCATGGCCATAAGTCCCATGGCCACTCCCGTCTGCGGGAGGAATTCACGTTGGGCTTGATTAGTTTGCCTAAGCAGTCGGGACTTGGTTCAATGAGACGCTCAATGGCAGTCAGGTTGGAAAAATTAAGGTTCAACACCTCGCTGGCAGGTACATGAGAAAGGAAACTGTCAACCTCAAGGGTGGATTGGTGAAGGCGAGTTGACATTATTGCATACACACGTGGTGACAAAGAATACAAAGACACGTAAGATAGTAATCGTGACAAGGTGCACAGTATATACTGTATCAGTAACGTAAAAATTATCGACGCAGGACTTGGGTTAACTGTAACGGCCGGAAACTCGTACATGGTCATCATGGTCAGAAGCGACGAAAGTGAGAAAAGAGTCCTGGTTTCTCAGTGTACGTATAGTCAATCGCCCCCGACATGCGGGTGTGACGGCGCCCGAAGCACGCCGTGCACCCGGCCAGAAGTAGCAGGATCAATGAAGCGAGGGTGATCCAGAACCCTGTCAAACCCACGTGTTAATCATCCCAAAGGGAGAAAGAGGGTATAACCTTACCTGGACCAGCGAGGGAGCGCACCTGCACACCATCAAGATCACTTACTTTGTTGTGCAGGATGGTATACAAAGCAATGTCGATCATAAATGCGATGAAGGTAAGGAGGGCCGCGATGAAAGATAGGAGGGAAGCAAGAAGGGTCGCTGTGAAGTGTGAAGAGAAAGACAATAGGAGGGCGATAAAGGTCACCCCCACGGCTAAAGATATGTCAGTGTTGGAAGTGGATCTCGGAGTGACGGGGTCGGGACCATACCAACTGGATGCACAGCCAGGCCGCGCGTCGCACCTGGCCCAATAGTAACACTGTTAGAGGCGAACGTGAGTTGTACTCTGTAACCATATCCTTAGGCCGAGGTGGCTTCAGCACCTGGTAGCGATGATCGATTAAATCAACGGAACACACCTGAATCAATGCAAGTGCGATCTCCAGTCTCGGCATCATAGATGCAGTACGCCCTATCTCAACATCAGCTTGAACAAATGGGATAAACCTCGATGGTTTCTCACCAGATGCCAAACTTTCCGGGAGCCAAATGAGAAAGAACGTGAACAGGACGGAGGAGGCGGACGGAAGAAGAACGCACTCTGATTTCATTGATTGATTCCGTGGTTGTGGAAACATGCGAAGCAGTGCCGCTTGTGACATGGGCGCGCGCGATATCGGTAACTGGTAAGCTGGGGAGGGAGATGGAGACGAGAAGCGAGAGAATCAAGGCACAGAAGAGGAGGATGACGCCGGGGATGAAGAAGGTGCGTCCGGGCATGACTGTGGTGGACAGCGGGCAGTAGACGCGAACATGGTGCCTAGCCGATCTCTGAAGATTTATATTTATATTTCTGACAGTTTTGACGCATTGTTGGCGGCTCAACGTGGCGTAGAAACCGCGGCGCGTGATTGGTCTCGTATGTGTGTGTGTTCTACCCTTACGTCATCTACTGCTATACCAGATCACCGTGATTAATAAATAAAATTGAAATTGAAATTGACGACGTCCGGCCGCTACTACAGCACTGTAGGTACCATCGTCTAGGCACTTCTATCTTCCTCATCGCCAGATCACGACATTACATGTGCCACGTGCTTCGCCAAGGCTAAAGCCAGCGTGGCCAATGGATCATATCTGAAGTAGCAAGGACACTCGGGGAGGATAACGGCTTGGGGCACCTTCGTCTCTCGCGAAGACGGGCTGAAAGTGCCAGACGAGTGATGTCCTTGACGTCATACGCGTTCGCCATAGTCCAAACCAGTGATCCAGTTGAGCGAAAGGTACCATCCGGACTGAGTAAATTTTCGTCCAAAGGGACGGGCGGTTGTATATCCACGACAAGATCCTCACTCGATGGAAGCGAAAGGACGATGAGAGGTATCACAGGTGTCTCATTCGAAAGTAGAACTTGGGAATTGTCAGTCTTGTCCGGCGCGGGTATGTCCAATCCAAGCTCGACTGTATGCGCGACGGGGCCCTTCAACTCAGGAAAGTGCTGATGGGGTCCTGCGTTACCCTTGGCACTAGGACCAACACGCCGTTGGCGCAACCCTGAGAAAATGCCGAGTCTCCGTGTCTCAAACAGCCCACGTACGGTAGTAGTGTAGCTAGGACGTGGACAATTATCATTGCGCAACGTCGGGGACGGTGAAACGATTAAGCTGATAAGGTCGAAGAACGATTGTTGGATCGAAGCGGCGGATGCCGAGCCAGTAAGGCCGAACAGCCCGATTATTGCCCTTCCTCGGGAAAAAAATCGCACGAGACTGCGACGAAAATTATGTATTGACCAGCGGAGGGTGGACACAGGCCCGAGCCTAGTGGGCACCATGTTCAGATGGAGAGGACTAGACGCGACGAGAGTAGACCGAGTGACTAAGACGGAGATCGTAGGAAAAAGCGGGGACCGCTTCCCGGCCCTGTATGCACCCTTGGCCAGGAGAACTGGAAGACTTAAAATTCGAAGGAATGTGTTGCCATGGATTGCACGGCGCCGATGTAGGTCGAGCTGATAGACTAAGAAGGACCCTAGTATGAAGAGGGAAAACAATGAAAGCGACAGGATGACATATTTCAGATTGGTTGTATCGTGGCGATCAATCGAGAAAGGTCGTAGAGCGACTGGGGCTTGAGCAGGGGCCATACATGTACTTGCGATATTTAGTAGTATTACTGTGTAGGTAGCCAGTCTTCAGGTACTAGATGCAAGTATGGGAGCAGGTTCTCAGACGGAAGCCGAAAGATCAGAGAGCCTGGAGAACTAGAACGAGTCCAGACGAGTAGGCATGATTGTAATCCTCCTGGCACGTGTTAGAAAAAATTTGAACAACAGATGGACGAGAAGAATGCATACATGAGTAGAAGCATACATGAGTAGAACCTGTACAGGCGCTCCAGGGGGCGATGACCCGAACGACAAATTGACTGCACTGCAACCGAAAGGAAGCAGTTGTCTGGACACCAAGCGAATGACGGCGTAGCAGCCTGGCCCCGAACAGACCGTACTAATTAATCACCAACATGAAAAGTGATAAGACATCAATTTGAGGACTAAAACGACAGTTCAATAATGCACGCAGGTGGTGGTGGTGAAGCGGCGGCGAATCCGGTCCGGATGGTTGTTCGTCCTTCGGTTCCCAGCAGGTCACTATTGGTTGGTCTGAATAACAATGACCTCTCTACTCGAATTGACCATTCATTGCAACTACAGTAGGTGTTGGCTTGTCAGTCACCAGTGGCCATGGTCGTTACGTTACGACCTGGTATCCATGGACTCGGCTATTTCTGTTGCTCTGTTGCCGGTGTCCAAGGGAGTTTACCTTTTCAATTCACTGCTAGCGCCCAAATGCTTCACCACTGCCATACAGTATATGCATGGTCACAACCTCTCCACTATTGGGTCCGGTTGTAGACCTGCCCTGTGGGAATAGACCTCCTTTGTGGCCTGATTAAGGTTTGAATAATCAGATTCAGACTTCGATACAAATCTCTCAAGCGACATCCTACCAAACCTGCTTGCACTTGTGGATGGCCCACATGCCTGGGAATACTGTAGTGTCTAATTTGTCACCGCGCCTCGAGTAGATCCACAATCCTGATAGGCGTGATCGTGTATCGGTGATGTGTCCATTGTATTGTCAATACTTCCTCGGACCTACTCTGATGGCCACAACTCACAGCCACACACCGTAAATGTGCTCTTAGTAGTGGCATTTGTGCGGTATCTCGACTTGTCGCTGTACATTACACGTTATATCTCACCTTCATCACGTCGCAATTTCCTTCGTCTCACATTAGTTTAACAACGACTCCACGCTATATCCAACTACCCAATGGCCGGGGTGGCTTCAAGATCTTCTTTCCTTCTCTTATTTGTTATCGGCGTCTTTTCCATCATGGTCTATGCTGCCCTGGCACTCATTCTCGTCTTTGCATTTCACTATTTCCGTGGACGAGGCAAGCCGAAAGCATCAGAAGACGCAGCTGTTCTACCCACACTTGAAGAAGGGCTTCGAGCGTCGGGAGCTCTTGACTTTTCTTGTCGCGGTTCCAGCAGGCTGGGTAGCGTTTCACCATTGTCATTTGAAGGAACTGGGGGGGCATCGGGACATCAACCTCAAATTTCGACCCAATCCGGAACGAGCAATGATGTACCAGACAATGTGCAGCGTCCCGGTTCAGCTACTTCACAGAGTAATCCTTATATCGTTAATCCTGTGACCACCGAGGGATCCGAGCGGGTTGATGAACACATACAACGCGCAGAGCCCATATCGAATCTCACCACTCGGGGCAGTAGCGGTGACATGATCGTCGACCGTAAGCAAACGCAACAATTAGTCATCCCCCTTCCATTATCGACACGCCCTTTGCCTCCTTTGCCCCCCATTCCACCGACGCCCTGTGGTAGACTCTCTATGTCCACCGTGTGGAGCCAAGAAAGCATGTGGCCAACCGAAAAGATGCCGGATATGCCCTTGCCTCCTCTTGCACATTTACCGCCCCCCCGAACATTTAGGTTCCCGTCTATCTTGGTATTGGGTTCTCCAGTGCGGCGCTCGACCAATTCTCTTCCACGTAGTGTGGGCCAATCGGATTTTGAAGATTGTTAGATGGATGAATCATCATGGAAGCGGGCAGGAATCTTTCCTTGGAGTCGTACTGAAATTGGCTGTAAACAAACATCTGTGTCATTCCTTCATGCCTTTCGCGTATAATCATCACATTACGTTCATTTCGTATTTCGTAGTACCACTCGTGTAGCACTTTTTCCGAATATAGCCGAGTACTGTATTGGTAATAATCATGACCCGTTCCCGGGTTCCGTGCCGCGGAGCTGTGAGCCCGAGTCTCGTCGGTGGACGGCGGTAGCCGAATAATTGGAGTAAGACCGAATTGTCAGAGAGTGGTGTGGACCTTTCTTCCTCTGCACGTCTGTTCAAGAGGCGGTGACGGTGGGCCCGAGGTACTGTGGGCGTCCACCTTGACCCGGCACATCTACCCGGGGTTTTCAGCCCATGTGACATTCAGGACGCTAACCCCTGGATTAAACACTGCTTGCGACTTGTTCCCGGTCGTTCTCATGTCCTCGAAACCACCCATCATCTCCCCGGGCAGCTCAGGCTCTGTCGCGCTGGCCCAACATCCACCATCAATCAACCTTTCTAACAAGCTTCTGTCGTCTGCCATCCCCCTCCCACCCCACACTTCGATCGCCTTCGCCATATTCTCCCCAACCACTTCTCCTGCGCTTCAGCCCGATGCCGTCGAGCTTGCGCGACGGCGCATCCTCGATATTGCGAAGCCATCCCTTTTGGACTCCCTTCTCTGCACCGTCTATGTTGCAAGTGGAACACAGCAACTCTACGTTTTCTTGGTCGTCTCCGATAGTGCCAATGATCCATTCAATCCTCTTGGCAGCTTGCGGTTCGATGGTTTGATTTGTGAGTATTCTGAGTCTATGATATAGTCTCGGTACAACACCGGAGACGGTGCATCGTTTATTGAACGGTACTGACTTGGTCACGCATACAGCGTCACAAACATCCTCTTTCCTTCTTTCAGAAATTTACGAATACAATTTTCCACCTTCAGCCAGCAACTCATCTTCCGCTTCCCAGAACCGCATTCCCAGCCCGCATACAGTTGACCAATTCCCCTCATCTGCAACAAACACCCACCAGTTACCCTACTGCCTGTTCGTCAAGGCCGTGCAAGAGAGACTAATCAACGGTATATGCTCCGTACAAGACCACGACCGAAAATTTTGCAGGCTCAACAATGGCTTTCTCATGTTCCCGCAGCATCCAACGTCAGACTGGGGTTCTGGCTGGGAGCATCATGCTCAGAACAGGTATGTTTCATGTTTGTCTAATCATCCTCAGGCCATTCATGCACCTACAGGCCCTTAATACATACCTACCTTCACGTCTCGCTCACCTACAAGCATATCCTCATTCAACCCCTACTTCGTCCGACGCATTATCTTCCCATCTCCCCATCACGTCCTCCCGCATCCGGAACGCCCATAACCTTACTTCCATATGCGACGCCTGCATACTACCTTACGTCATATAGCGGTCCCACCGCTGGCCTCATGGCACAATTTACCCAGTCCTTAACGGGTCTTGGCTGTCAGAGTTGGGTGGCGCTGGCCGCGAAGCCACCTGGCCGTTCCACCCTCGGCGCAAATTCAGGGAGCCATACCCCATCGCGTGACCCTCGGTTCCTGATTGCGTGGATAGATGTGCAGAATAAACAAGGGGAGGATAAGGGCCTTACGGTCATCTGGCCTATCTCACTTGCGCTTTCGTTTCTTCCGTCTTCGGCATCGCCACATGCGTCTCGCCAGTTACCTCAGCTGCCCGATCTACCATCGCAGCTTCAGCCATCGCCTCCCCCACCTGCTGCGCCAGCGCCTACCATCGGCTCCCTTGGAGCTGCCGTTGCAGCCTCGCCTATCACATCACTGGGCCGTAGCCCCCCGCCGCCATCGACCCCAACTGATTTACCTCCGGCCCTCACTCGTCGTCTTAGTGTGCCTGGGACTGTACCTTATCCCGCATCACACAATCCCACAGCCGCCGGACACACTTCGGTCCAATTTGACCCCGATTCATCATCACGTGATGACATCCGTGTTATCGCCGGTGAGGTTGGTGAATACATCGATGCCGTTGCAAAGGAGAGGGAACGTGAAAGGGAGCGCTTGAGAAGAGAACGCGAAAGCTCTGGTCCAAGTGTCGATGCCTCACCTGCCAGGGCAGTGAGTGCCGTAAATACTCCAGGATCAGCTGGTATCTCGTCCCCCATGTCGGCGACTTTGACAGGTACGATGAGCTCCCCCCCAATGACTGGCTCAGATGTCGCAATCTCTGCTATCATTGCCCCAGCTCCTATGCCGGTTCCACTCTCAGTCGGAGCTGATCCACCTTCACAACCGTTCTACCCTTCGCCTCCTCAATCAAACTCTGTTCCGCCGACCTCTGTAGAAATGATCGTACAACCGCTCTCAGCGTCATCCACTCTTTCTGAGCCTTTCGCACCCGTAGAGTCTTCTGTTTCTACTGTTGCCTCATCTGGTGTAGTAACATTTTCTGCGACATCAACGTCCGTGCCTACGTTCGATACGTTTTCTAGCTTCGAGACCTGGTCTCAAGATGCAGAGTCCTGGCAATCGACGAGCGGAATCCTCAACATGCCTCTCGATGATGTTAGCATGGGCATCGATTCACTCCCATATAGCGTCGATCCGATTGCCTGCGGAGGCGATAGCGGGGCTTGGGGAACAAATGATATGCGCATGGACATTGATGGCACCGGCATAGACAGCATCTTTACTGAGGCAGATTTTGACTTCTGGGACGACGGCAAAGCTCAGCAACATAGTATATCCTCAACACCAGCGCCCGTGCCTCCGTCACTTAGCATAAACAGTGGAACAAATCTAACGCATACGGTTGGCTCTACTCCGCTTGGGGTGCCTCCTCAACTCTTTGAAGATGCCAAACCACCTGGTCTTACTCCGTCATCACGTGCGCCCTTATGGTCACCCAATCCATTACCAGGCAGTCTTTCTCAATCGAGTGGTGTGGTCGATCCTGTTGCGGAACTGACCCCTTCCTCGCCGACGAAGACACTGTCCCCTCCTTCTGGCCCTGCGACACCTCGCAATATAGTGCTTGACCCTGCGGTACGCCTCGCACCACTGTTGCCATCGACTAGTGGAGGTATCTTTGATCCGATTCCGTTCGCTTCTACATATCGCGTAGCAGATGGGAAATATACGGCAGGAAAATTCGCTTTGCCCAGCCCACCGGATGAAGAGGATAGAACGCAGTCAATCGCTCTGTCCCCACGAGGATGCGCCTGGAATCGCTATGATGCTGCGACAGACCCACGGGTAGGAGTTGTGCGCAGGCTGATGGACATCAAACGCAAGACCGCGGTTGATGGCTGTGCCGAAACCTCAGAGTGGATGCGAGGCTCGCAAGAGTGGATACAAAATGTTATGCAAACCCCACCACCTGAAGAGGGTTATGCCTCATCTGATGACAGCGAGTCGGATGAAGGCGAGGATGATGACATGCAACTCGACGACGATACCGACGACGATGGCGAAGTGCCATCACCGGTGACTGTTCCGCGGCCGTTTACACCGTTACCGTCTTACCTACCACACGGACCAAAGTTACTGCATACACATTTTCATCATAGCCTCTTACTTCCTATCAGTACACTTCTACGCCCATCCCGTTCAGCTGCTTCCCCGTCCGGGCAAACCCCTAGTGCTGCTCCGGTGTCTGTGCCTACACCTGTGTCGCCTGCCGCGCAACTAGGTGCGGCACCAGAGAAGTCAAGATCATTAGAAGCGGCTGCACAGATCCTGGCAAAGGAAGTCGTTGAGAGTGCTATGTGGAATGATGCGTGGTGCGCGAACGCTGTCGACTGTTGGGCCAAACACCGCTTTGCAACGGAGGTGTGGCAGGCGGACGTGCGTTGCGTCGCAAAGGCACTTGCGACGGTTCCAGGGCTGGACGATCCACTTGACTTACACTCGGTCTTCACATCGGGGGAAGGGGAAAAACCAGTCCTAGAACAGCTCGAACAGCCGTTCCTGTCGGTCGCTAAATCAGATGCTATCATCCAAGTGCTCCCGGCTGCACTCCGCTTTTGGGATAAATTGGGTCTGAGTCCAAGGGCTGGGAAGAAGGATGTTTGTGCATTCGTCTTTTTCGAGGAACTGGACGTGGCTAGGCTAGACGCAGTTGACAGATGGCTGCAGTGCGTCTCGTCAACATATACGGTGGGCGCCCGAATAGTCTAGTTGAGAGAAACACTTCTGAACCTTCTTTTGTAGAGACATAACTTCGGGGAACACAATCGCGGTAAATCAAGTGGCTGCGCGAAGGATGGCCTTGTTCCTGTAAAGTTTGACACATTCCGCAAGACATTGCGTAAGTTATGTGATTGGTTGGATTTTCGGGTTCGGCCAGTTAACCATCTGCTATCAGCGTCTTTCGTAACAGCCAAGAATTTGCCACCGACAAGCTCTAACTATGTTTTCTATATCGTCGTGCCCTCTTCCGCCATCTCTATCTCCAATCAAACTTTGCGACAGGTGTTCTCAGCTGTCAAACGCGCCCAGAAGATGCATCCGGCAGAGCAAATTCTCTTTCAATATATTCCTGCTCAGGCGGTTTATTCGCTTAATTTCTCCCCTTTAGACCATGGCGGGTTGTTTGCGTTTGCCTGCTCTATCTACAACCGCATTTTGACACCCGTAGACCGGGTCATGTCCCGCCAAGTCATGGACAACAGTCTACGCATACGCGATTTCTTCCAAGAGCCTGCATTCTCGCTCGCTCGACCACTTCACACTAAGGTACAGCTTGTACGACAATTTCCGGCCCACTCGCTAGGCGTCGTGGATCGACACACCCTACTCCATGTGGGCTATCAGTTGTCCAGTTGTGGAAAGTGGCTCTTTGCGTGCTGCGTCGATCAACGGGGAGAAGCACACGACGTCACTGTCTCGTTGCTGCCTGGAGAATCGCCCGAGGCATTCATGGCCCAACATCTGTGGACATTTGCGATAGACATTGCGAAGCGGGCAAGCATTGAGTGGCGAATAGTAATAGCAAAACTTGGACCGATGGACGTTCGGGAACTGGAAGGTTAGTTCTGCTTCATTCGGACGAGAGCCTGGGCCAATTTCTCTTTGTAGCATGGATACACCAACTTGATAGATCAGTCCCTTCGTGCAAGGAGCTCCCCATGGTCCATGTCAGCTTGATGTGCGCCGAGCTAGGCAGAACATGGACGTTCATAGCGCCTCACGAAAGCGTCAAACGTTCGACATCTGAGAGTCGCACCTCGAAGACCTTCTCCGGCAGCTTTATGATGGATGCCTCTTCGGTTACATATCGCCTCAGTCACGCCGTTAAGATGGATCTCATTTCGCGTTCCTGCTTGGCTGGTGATCTCGATACTGCCCATTCTCATCATATTCCCGATTTTTCCGACGCCCCCTCGCCGCCGTTCGAGCGACAAGTTCGACCTCTACGCACTACCACACTCATCCGAGTGCCGTGCGGTGCGGATTTCACCTCTATCGCTATGTTGCATCTACACCAGCTGCATTCTATACGTTCGCTTCGTTCATCGCTGGCACTTTCAGACGCAGACACCTTGCAGGACGTGTGTCACAATTATCACGAGCTTTCAGTACTCGCCCGTGCACGGTGGCTCAAGGCTAACCCTATTTTGCCATTTCATCTTGGGGCACTGGAGATCATGGACCAGGCTCTGAGCGGCAGCCTCGCTCCGGAAGCATAACTTTCTTACTCTGATTCGCCTTCGTTGCTTGTATTTGTTGCCTCCATACTGATCTGTGCTTTGCATCATCATTTGAAGTATTGTTTTTGACTTTTAATTCTAGGTTGGATTACCCATTTCAGTCCACATCGTGTCATGCTTTACTTTATCCCAGCTGTTGTAGAGGGACCGGGTCAATGTATTACTACTCATCACTGATAGCCATTATATTATCACTGCAATCTGCATGATACAACACCCTACTGGTTCTTTTTCTCGTCAGCACTGAATCCCTTGGGGGGCTGGACGCGCATGGGCGATTGGATGCTGGCAAGTGCGGAGACGCCGAAAAGGACGATAGGGACGAGCACGAAAAAGGCGAGAAGTAGACCCGTGATGAGCGCAGGCGTGAGCAGCTGATAGCGAGCAAGAATGCCCCCTGCCTGGTCAGACGGTTTGGGTACAGGTGACGAGTCGTCCTGGCGCCTGGAACCAGTAAAGACGACAAGGTGGCGGGGAAAAGCGCGTTCGATCCTCTCGAGCTTGGTCGCAAAGCGGGTCTCTGGTAGGTCATCCGGGACAGTTTGTATCGCATATTCATAGGGAAGTAGGAGTATACTTACCATGTTCGGTGACGGAGCGCTTGCGCGCACCTGCGGACTCAGTTACTGCGGGCATGGACAGGTACAGGACATGTTTCGATCCAGAGTCGACTGTCTCAGCGTCGATAAACGCGCCATCGGCCGCGACAGGGAAGGTGAGGCGCCGCGCTCTACAGAGTTGCGCTACCTTGTCCGCGAGGCGCTCGATGGAGTCTGCTCCAGGTACTGGGCGGACATATGGGAGCTGCACGGAAGAGGGCGAATCTTGCAGGCGTGTTGCGATGGTGGATGATGGAGAGAGGGCACGCAGGTCGGACGCGTGCAACTTGAGGTGGGGAGGTGAGCTAGTGCGGCGCGTAGAAGGGCGGAAGAGGAAACGCACCCCAGGTTGGTCTACCATGATCACGGCGTCGTACTCGCAGACGTCGTGCCCAGATAATAAATTATTGAAGACGTCGGTCGAGCTTGGGCCCGCGGAATGGGATCGTAGGTGGTCGAGGACGCCGTTCCTGCCAAGGAGGATTTATGTATGAATGAATGGCTGCACAGTGTGCATTGAACGTTCAAGCGTTGGATGAGAGATACCTGTGAGATGACCATGCGACAACTGGAAACGTCCCTGAAAAGGCTAACGAAGTCGGGAGTAAGGAAATAAGGGCAAGAATGAGAGTAGAATGGCGCATGGTTGGACGTTGCGTTAGACGCCAGCGACCGGCTGCGAACTGCGAATGTGGCACGGCCCGGGTTTGCAGTCAACGTCCTTAGCTGTTCCCCTATAGCTTCCTCCAAGCATGTTGCAGTTACACTGCGCCGTGATGGCATGCCACCACATTGCGGTCATCTCCTCGTTTAATCAGAGCCAAAACATGCGGTGCCGCCGTGGACGAGGCCAAAGTGCCACAGGACACAAGCCCCGTGGCAATCACTCAGCTCGACTATAATGCCATTCTCACTGAAACAACTCCTCATCGATTATTGAAAGCTTCTCAAATGTAATATAAATACAAAGCCGAATAGTCCTCCCTGCTGTTCCGTACGGGAATTAAAAGGGCTTTGTTAGCCCTCAGGTTGTAATATTGTCGAGGACCGTGGACGGATTCCAGTCAGGAT
>QFEA01003044.1:881-17253 GCA_003315975.1 Lactifluus echinatus
GCGTTTGGTTTGGTCAGACGCTCACACGGTCTCATGACGCGCGTAATGCTGCGTCGCCGGCAGCTGGCAGCAAACCATTGGCTATGGTCACTTTACCTTTGCTGTGCCGCGGACATTGCGGCTCGCCCCGTTGAGAAAGTAGCTATCGTAAGATGTCACAATCGAACACTCGGAAAACGGAAAAGAGTGAGGGATGAGGCCGATGAGACAGCATAACCCACTCCTCCCTGGATCGTCAGAGTCAGACAATGGCGCATTTTCATTTTCCTCTTGACGACATGCTGTCCTGGAAGCTCTCGTCGTTACACATCTTTCCTCTCTGAGTTCAAGTTGTGATTCCCAGTTTCGAACGTTTTACCATTTACCATACTTGTATGGGAAAGCTAGCTTACGGGATGACCGTCCCCACTCCCCATCCCAGCAAGTCACCCTATCGGCAAGCGTCTTGCAGTTGCAGCCCTAGAATCTAGGCCGTTGGAAATCGGCCTGGCATAATTCTCCTGGCGTACGTACAGATTCCGCGGCGTCGTGACAAGTCAAGGGGGAGAGGGACTCGGATCCGGAACTGTCAGATGAGACCGCGTTTAACATTGAAAAGGCGTGCAGATGGCCGTGCTGTGTTGAGAGCCAGGCGCTGCAAATATCGTTGTTCAATGCAATCGCCACACACGCACCACCATGAAGAAGTGCGCTCCCATCAAAGTCACGAAGATCCCTCGGCGCGCTATTACCGCCGCCCGTCAATCTCACCGAAGTACTCACTATGCCACGTGCCACGACGACTCAAGCACACGAACTATAGGGGTAGGCGGAATTGTTAGAACGGAGACCAAACCGACAGCATGTACTCATCTACGAAGTGCTACGTGGGGTTCTGCACGCCGAGGCGCACAATAATCGATTTTTAAAAAAAAAAAAAAAAGAAAATCGTTGCTCGACCGATCGCGATTACAGATGACTCTTTTTTATCATCGCCGTCATCGAAACCACGACCGGGTTTTATGGCTTGCGACATTCCAGAACGACCCGAAGCCAGCTGCAGGGTCACTTTGGTAGGGTTGAAAGGTTAACGTGTCACTACTACTACCAGAGGTGCGAGGATACCGTTTGGTAAACCTCTCGTTTTGCGGAAATATTCACCTTTCCTCTAGATTTACCAGGCATGGATTTCTTTAATGAACGATATCATCGCCCTCCCACACGACACCACCACGTACGTACAATCTAGTATACTGTACAAAACTCGGTCGACTTCACGCCACCTCCGCTAAATTGTACACCCGGCGTGCGCGCGCGCGAGGTCGAGCTCCTAGCTATCCACGACGACTTGTCCCTGTACCGCGCCAGCACCAATCACTGCCATCCACTCACTCTGAAGCAGCATGTTGCTAGACACGACACTCTCAACTGTTGTCGGCTGATCATGATCCCCATGCGCCGGGGGCAAATTCCTTGTGCTACAGTACACAAGCAGGAAGGCCAAAGTCGGGGAAGACGAAAAATGAAACGAGGTCGTAGGGAAGGCACTGACCCGCTTGCTGCTCGTCGTGCGCTGCCGCGCCGCGCGCCGCGCTGCAATGCACTGAGGGTACTACCGCTGCCCACAACTTTGCTGAACATGAACATGGCTTTGCTGAACATGGTTTGAGCACGCAATGTTGGACGAGCGGCTCTCCCTCTTTTGGGGACGTCCCTCGACTCCGATCCAGCTTGCCAAATCACCGGTCCGCCAGATAACGATCGCCTACCATTCCCGTGCAGCTTAGCCACGTGAGTAGTCCATTGGGTGGAAATAGGAACGGGAACAGGCAGACAAAGAGCGGATCCGGGAAAGACAGGAGCTAGTTACAAATAGAGCTAGATACACGCTGACATAAGGCGGAATAACACGTCCTGACCCGAGCTTCCATCAGACGAGCGTGCCCCGCCCGACTCCAACGGCATTGGCTAATGACCGTATATATCATGGGTGGTTGACCAGGCTGAGGCAGGGCAGCGATGAAATCAGCTTTCGACCAAAATGAGTCTGTTTGTCGTTCGTTTTAACCTCATAAAATTTGGCAAATACCTGTGCATTCAGATTCTGTGACCAGTGGGCTTCGTATATAGGGGTCTTGAAAGTGCGGCTCTTGCGGACTGAGCAGGGATGACTGGAAGAGGTATGAATATACGAGAGCAACGGCCAGATTCACGTCTGATCCACGTCTGATCCAAGCCCGCCAGTGTCGTGGCCTTCCCTTCGACATGGATACAGCTGCACCCGCCAGTCATCGAGTGGCCGGATTCCCGAAGCAATGCTGATAGTAGTGGCGTATCTATCAGAGGAGCGGAACAGGAGACTGAAGTTCTTGGTTTGACAGGCGGTCAAATCACACCGGTAGTCTCCAGCAACTGGGAGAAAAGATTTTAATTCGCAGTTGCTTGCCATTGCCAAAATAAGATGGCGGGTCGGCAGATATGCGGCAGAGAAGCAATAGGAGATCCCATACCCTCATCCGAATCGCTTCTGGGACAAATGGCCGGGGGGCCCGGGGAGAGCTATGACAACCCTGAGAATGACAGACCTTTGCGGAGAAAGGGGGTATTTTAAGTGGCAACATACAAGAGTGTGTCTCCATGGCCATGAGCTGTCGTGGGAGTGGGGAGTGGGGAGTGACCGACTCAGATACGAGGTCAAATCCCGTGACAGTGGAACGATCCTGCAAAGCAGGCTTCAAGCACCATGAGGCCGAGCGGAATGGAAGTAGAATAATCATCCGCATGCACAGCCTATGTTCCCAACTAACGCTAAAGGAGTTGCTGGAGAGGAGCAGACCGGGACCAAGAAGAGCCGTTCCATACCATATGCATGCCATCAACACGCCGAAGCCAGATGGAAGTTTGATCAATCACCGGCATAGCTACAGATGGCGTCAAAATGAATGGAATCGCTACTAGTAGCCATAAAGAGTAGAAATGGAACCGGTGGTCGGGATGAGGTTAGTATTATTACCGATGGTACACTTGTTCGCCAGTGCGGGCGCTGCCGTTCAGTAATCAAGAGTGAGTGGTCGGCCACCGGCGTTACCTACAACCTGATATCCTCCTGCCAATGAGTCCATTAAAGGACGTTTCAGTTACAGTAATGCAGTAAATCATCGCCCAACTATCGCCTGTAATCCGGTGGCAAATAAAGTCGCGTTGGCTCCGTGGGTTTATCCTTTCCTGCTCATGTTATGCCATATGCCGTATTCTTGTTCAGTGTAGAGGCCAAACTGGTCTTGCTTTGCGGTCGTGCCGTACACGCAATTAGTAGTACAGTTGTCATTCATGTCTGCAACCCAATGAAACGAGGCAGACTGGATGACTGGATGACTGTACCTCATGTGATGTGGCTATGTCAGACGCTCCAACAACGCGCCACATGCATATGCTAGCCTTTCAGCGCTTCAGCTTCAGGCTTGGCGTCAATTTGGCGTCAATTTCGGATCTCCCAGGCCATCCACTGGCATGGCATGTCACATATGCATCTAGTGGAGCCTTTTGTACTTTTGTATACGTACGCACGCCGGCGCTGATGTCGGTGACCTAATTGGCATAAAAGGACATTGCTTCGCGTCGGGGGCTCATCTTCACATCGTTCGAGCCCCTCTCAACATGGCAGACACCAAAGAAGTGATTAGCTCCCAACCTCAGGTGTGGTTTCTTCCCGATCATCCCTAGCACTAAAAGCTCAATTATCTCTGCGCTTCTGCTTTCCCGAAGGATATTGCTCCCATGCAAGTAGGCGGTAACAAGAATTCCTTGAATCGTGTGATCGGAGAGGATGGAAAGCGTGAATGGAGCTTCGGCTTGTTTGATTGCTTCAAAGAATGCGGCCTTTGTAGGATGAGCCGACTCTACCAATCCGAAGTATGCTAACCATGCTTCCCTCGCAGGCTGCTGGGCCACCTTTTGCCCCTGTGTCGTTTATAGCAAGAACAACCAGCGTCTTCGCAGTTTGCAATATCAGGGCGTCCCTCTCCAGGGTGGCGGTGAAAGATACACTGATGCTTGCTTTATTCATGGCCTCCTCAGCATCCCTGGTTATGGCTGGGTCATGCAGGTTTGTTCGGATGGCAACAAGTTACAAATGAATTCATCTCACCAGGCACACAGCTTAGTACTCGTGCTGAAATCCGGAATCATTACGGCATTCGTGGGGACACTGTTGGCGATTGTCTCACGTCCTGCCTCTGCAACCCTTGCGCACTCACGCAAGAACGCCGAGAAATTGAACTGGAGGAGAGGAGTTTGTCATGAGGGTTACCACGTCCGGCTTACTATGAAAAAAAACCTTAATCGATTATGCAGTTTTGCCCTACCCTCCTCCAACGACACAGAGTCGTGATAATTACCTCGTTCAGAATTCATTATGTGGATGTGTGAAGAACGCGGGTGATTTTTGTGAAATATACCTGAACTAGTACAACGAGAAGGTCATAGAGTCAGCTGAAGGGCAGCAAGGTGAAAAAAAAAAAGGTTGCACGCGAGGTTCGGGATGGCCAGCTGGTAGAATAGCCAGAAAGTGCGGTTCTGGGACTCGGATGGAATAAGCAGGGTCACTGGCACACGACCGAAACGCGCTTATGATCAATAGATATCGTGAGCGAGAGCCCCAAACAATGGGGCATGGATGCCCGGGGGAAGAACCCCCCTCAGGGCTAACGCCTCGTTATTCCTGGGCTCGACGCTGACGCTCGCCCTTTGTATAGTACTCAAGTAATCTACTTACTAATAGACTATGATATCATATAATACGTCACAGAATCCAAAAGGAGTGTACCCGAATGTAAATGTGGCACACTTGGAACACTTGGAACTCGGACGTACATAAGCCCAACAGTTGGAACCGTGGCGGGAGGGCGTTGCGCACGCCATCATGATTGCGTGCCTGGTCGTCATCAACCAACTCTTTGCTCCCGAATCCTGAAACACGCAAGGCGACAGCCCCTTCACGCGGAGGCAAAACCACAGACCTTATGACGAAGAGTGGAATACACATACACCCGGACCGTAGCGTCGTCAACGAGCGGAAGTGAAGAATACATGACGGATACTTTTCCTTTTCTTTTTCGAGGAGTCATTTTTGACAGCACCTTTACGCCAACCGTTACCCTGATCACGATGCAGCGATGTTCGCAACTGGTGGATTGCTTGTCGCTGCGCGCCGCGGCCTTCAACCTTGGCCCATCGTCCCTTTACTGCCAAGGACAACTCCTTCGGACCAATGGCATGGCTTCCACGCAGTCCAGTACTTTGAATTATGCCCAGTCTTTGGCTTTGCTGCCGCGTCTATAGATAATCACAGTTGGTATGGTCTGGCATCCGACTTAGTTGGAGCTACTATGTGGACCCAATGTATGCGAACATTCCTGATCCATCTATCAGCCCTCTAACAGCTAGCTTAATTCCAGAGAGGTGGCAACATTGGTGTGGCTTCTTGATTTTCACAAACTGAATTAGGACGCTTGAGCCTGTGGACACTTTGATACTCAATTTACCTCGCCTTCTATTGTTTCGGAAGCCTCAAAGATGGTCTATCGCACTATTATCTTTTCCGAATCCGAATGCACGATCACCCATCAGTCCAATAAACACCCGAGGTCGGCTGGTGTGGCCATCGGCTGTCATGGTTATGATGACGACTAGATCAAGATATGATTTCTGCCTAGACGTCCAACAGCTTGATGTGTTGAAACTTATCTATCAAGGTAAGTAATTTGATAGGGTGCGATCGGCTCTCTTTGTACTCCTTCACAAGCGTTTATCAGGTCAAGACAAATGTCGATTCAGCATGGGAATACGCTTGTCGCTTTGTGCCATTTGTAACACGACCGATCCCTTGTGCCAATCAGTCCGTGTGGATATCGTCGCAGTGGCGGACCAATCTACAGTACTAGTAAGTTTATCAAGTGCGGGACTTTTGGTCGTACTTAAAATACTCCATCGCAGTTGAGATGAAAGGCCATTTTAAGCTGGCTGATTCTTGTCTGTCCATACACTGTCCAAATCACCCGCCAATTCTCTGAATATAATTCTGCACTCCATCCTATTCGACGAGGATGCATTTTTGAAACGACTTTGATTCTTCATTCCTCTCGAGACAGCTTCTACCCTTTGAAATTTCTGGTGGACGGGACTCCGGACCTCGGGTTGGTTACCCAACTACCGAAGCTCCGTTGTTAATACCGCGGGCCGATGATTCGGACCAAGTTAGCCAATTGGGTATGTGTTCTCCGGCGAACATCCTTAAAACGTCTGAATACGGAATACGAAACACAACTCTAGCTCTAGGCAATCGATTTTCTATGGTGCTCAATGTAGGATGTGGACTGAACATGTTCAATCCTTTCCCTTCCCTTCAACCGTTCCCCTTATCTCGGCCTCCATTCTTGCCGCTTTCGTGCAGTCACGCGTACTCATTCATTTTGCCGAGTGGTCACGGTTCCGGCGCCTATTGTGGCGGCGAGATCAAAAAGCGTGTGAAAGAAATTTAGTGCCACATCCGTATATTTCTCCCCTGAACCACTATGCCCCCTATTCCAGCTGAAATTGATGTCGATTCCCGTGTTTTGAGAACCGTCGTTGAACATGTCTTTATGCCTGCCAAACTTCCTCAAGAGGCCCCGACCGAGGATGCTGAACAGGAGGCCAATACAGCGCTCTGCGACCTTCTTACTCAGGCAGCCAGGGCCTTCCACGTTCACCTTTCGCCTTCCCAGAAATCGACATGGATCCACATGATAAAAATGTTGGAGTTAATCTTGCAGGGTGTAAAGGCCTCGTCTAAAGAAACATATCTCCAGTGTGCGCTATCTAATCTGACTGACGGAGGTAATCCCTACTGCTTGCCCGTTATTCCTTTCTTACTTGCGCTTTGCGTCAAGATGTGTTTCCTATACATATCCGGGAACAGAATGCTGCTGTAATTGTGCGCAAGCTTATTGATTCGGTTCGGTTCGAAATGTTCGAAGTCGTGCCACTTGCGAGCGCTATTATGTCCACCAATGGAAAAGTCCTTTGTTCCTACCCAGGTCCTGCAGTCCAAGTCTCCACGGAGATATTTTCAAATCGGCATTTTCTCGAGGAGCTAGCCTCCTTCCTCACCCAAATGGATACTGACGTCCTGGATTCCTCTGCGACTGCTTTCAAGGCAGGATCCGAAGTTCGCGAAGTTCGCGAAAGCGCTCATCCAAAATACATATCCGAGCTACTAGTTGGTATTCTCAGAGGTTTTGGTAAACCGACTGTTGTGGGTCGCATCACGAAACGGATTGGAGACGAAGTCTTGTGGAAGAACGCATATAAACCCTGGCGCCGATCTGCGTTATGGCTCATCATTAGGGTAACCCTCCAAACATCCGACAGTGACGGCAACATGTACAAACCTTTTATGCTTTTTTTCCACGCCTATCTTCTCCGACTCTGTGGGCAGAGAGCCTTTCCGAGCGAGTTGCTCTTCGAAATGAGGGTCAAGATGGCTCGCCGTCTGTCAAAGCTGGGCTCTGCTGTGTCCGAAGATGTCTACCAAGCTGTGCACGATGCAGCGGTAGAGACAGAGAATCTCCTCCAAAAGCGGTGGTCAGATTTTCAGGCTAAGAGCTCGATTCTTCACACTCCACGATGGCTACCCGAGCAACTCGATTTTGACGCGGATACTGCGATCACTCTTGGCAATTCACGAACTTACCTGACGAAAGCACTCTGTTCATCCTCGCAAAGTTACTCGCTCACCACATTTACACCTTCCCACCGTCCACGCCTTGATAATATTGCCGATTTTAGCCGATTTTCAGGAGGCGGACTCACGAATGCCGTTTCAGAAGACGGACGCATCGCACTTGCGGATTTCGAGTTGTCGGTGGAGAGACACTTAGATTCTTGGGTTGCCTCTCAACTCAACGATGACGCCCCGGATGTAGTTGCGTCTTGCATTAAGCAATACTTCAGCGCCGCGCAGAAATTATACAATACCAATCCCGAAGACAATTCAGTCATGATATTGACTATCATGGATCTTTGGAAGGCCCTGGATAGCATGGCCATCCACCAATGCCCATTATTAACGTCTTATTCGCCAGAAATTCCCCAGGATTTTATTCATCCATTACTCCTTCACCGCGCAGGCTCTCTGCGACGTGCCTTGCTCATCGAAAAGTATGTTCGCCGACGGCACGAAGAGGCTTCTCACGCGACTTCCATCTTCTCAGACGAGGCTACCAGCTCGTCATTCGCCGTGCAGTACTTTCGTAGTTCTCAAAGACTAAAGCATCTCTATGCTGACATCAATCGACATGCTCAGCAAAAGCGGGAGGAAAAGCGTGCTCAACTTGAGAACCTGAATGACGAATGGCAATCACTGATGAATTCGGCGTCGAGAATGAGCCATAATTACTTCGAGAACAGGGCCGGAAATCTAATCCACGGGCGTTGTAGTAAATGCCAAACTGAGAAGCAGGCTGACAAGTTGAAGATCGATGTCCACGAATGGCCGCTGCCTCGAGCGACGATGGCAGCACAAATGGTGGTGTTCGAGCTCTCTCCGCCATGCGCGTTTTCCACGTGGCGCGAAATAACTTACAAGATTCTTCGTGATATTGGAATCCCTAATGCAAGGGAGGATGTAGAGCAACCGAAGATGCTCTTAGATGCCTTCTCCGGCCTAAAGTCCTGGGTTACGCGTCACCATTACCACCGCATCACGCTCGGGTCAAGTACCAAGTCGTTCTCAGATCAAACGCATTACAGCAGAGTCAGAATCCCTGCAGACGAGTCTTCAGTTTTGCTCAATAATGGGCTATCATTCAAGCTGTTTGATCGAAGTAGCAAGTCTTGGGCGGCGGGATCTTTTCTTCAGGCTAGCATCGCAATCTTCTGCGTGCCTCCCGTCCCATCAGACCCATACCGTGATCTCCATCTCTCAATGTCTGGCACTCATCACACGTCGAATGGGGTGATTGCTTCTCAAGCTGACTGTCCAAAGGAACTGAGTGTCCACGAATACATGGCGTTTTCCACGTTGCGCAGTGGACCACGCTTGCAGTGGCTTAACATCGCAAGGGAACTTGGATCCTCCTCACTTTCGTTTCGTCGAGAGGAGGTGCATTCATTGATTACTCAAGCAGCCTGGCAGCTTGGGCCGTTGACGGATGGTGACGAACGCGAGTGGCACATCGACCTCAGCAATTCCAGCTTTGGGGATACTCTCTTACGTGAACTGGAGACACTTCTCGAGAGGGTTCAGGCGAATTGGCTAGAGGAAGTCACGGTCAGGACTATTGGTACGTCATCATAACCCTCTTTCTTGTATCTGGCTTAACTATCTTCAGCACTTGTGGCATGTCGGCTACTTTCTTCCGCGAGGGACACAGCTATCTGCCAAAGAGCACGTGCATTGCTGCGGAAGGTTCGAATTGTAGCGCATGCGTGGATTAACCAGTTGGAATCGAAGCGAGACATCTCACAAGACGAAACATCGCGCCTCAATGTGGGCCATCGATTATGCTCACTAGCGGCAACGTGTATCTCTACTTTTGATGTTTGCGTGGAGGACGTCCCAAATCTTCTTTCTACCGATGACGACATCGCTATTGCTTTTCGGTGTGCAGTTATTGTCCATGATAATACTCCATCGATTCTTCAAGATGACTCCTCTCGGGATCTCACACGGCTCCTCAATAGGCATCATCGATTGTTGCACTTTCTGGAAAGCCATTTTTTGAAAGCTATACAGACAAAAGTTTTGGGTCTTGACCGTGCCCTTGAACGATTGTGGTCGGGTTATTGCCGGCGGGTCTTCTCAAGTTGGTGTGTGCTATCTGCACCCAATTCTCGGTGGATCTTCTCCACGACGGAAGGAGGACAGGAAGTCCACTATAACGTAATAACTGGTCAACTTCTTGTCGGTGGAAAACCATTAGGAAGGCTCCCTGAGGGAATAACGAAACACTCCACATACACGAATATCCTGGGCGAGGTGAGTATTATACGTGTTTCAGTACCAAAATATTCACCAATTTCCATGTGATCTTCGCAGAGAATTCTTGATGTACTCCCAGCTGACATCTCCGGAGCGGAATTCATGACTAGATCGACCGTCTCCGGATATCAGGTTAGTCCTTGTTTTTGCTATCTAGAAAGAGCTGAACAATTTTGAAGATCCTTTTCTCACGGCGCAATGGAGATGTGATCTTACAAGCGCGAAGACCGGAGGGCTCTCAACTCCTTCAGTTTATTCCACGTGGAATACTCGCTGGCGACTTCCCGAAGCCATTCATCGATGATTGTGTCCATTGGCTTGATCTTCACACAGGAGAAGTCGAGTTTCGTCCGGCTGAATCTCCATGGACGACAGACTCTTCCAACTGGCGGCTCCACGTCGACGTTCCTTGGAAATCTAACCCAACCCATTCCATCTTTCGCAAAATTTCTGGAGATGACGTTGATTATATACACCTCATTGATGTTCGCTCGGTCACCGTCCACATGATATCTGACCTACTCTCTGCTCTTGAGTCCCCAGGGAACATTATCATTACGCGCACAGCCCAGACAGTGGAGGCATCTCTCCCTAGACTACGTCTCTCATTCTTCGTCAATTCCAATTCGGAGGTCGAGTGCCGAAGCCTGCCTGGATACGTCATCGATCAACTCCAGTCGTCTGGCACTATGTTTGGGCTCGTCAACCAACTTGTCCTATGCCCCAGTAGTAGCTCTTTCGAGCTGCCAAGACGAGTCATCATTCCGCAAGGAGAAGTTCTTTACACTTTGGATGGAGACTTTGCTAAGGTTTCCATAAATACGGGGACCGAGCAGCCCGTTCACTGGCACGAATATACTATCGACACAGATCTGGGACGACTGACAGGCAATGTAAGCTTGCAGAGCAAACTGTACCAATGCTACTTGCACGCGCTTACGAGCCACTGCCTCCCTGACCCTTTGCTTGGTCAAACTGGGACAGAAGAATCAATCTACATGTTGCGAAGCGCTGCCTTCACGTCATTTCAGAGACTAAGCAGATACGAGGCAGAGCTTTTAGTTGCAATTAGCACATTGACACCGATCAGAGCCTTTTATCCACCAAAGATACGCTCGATGGCTACCGTGAGGTGGAACAAACTTCCCACTCTCTCGCAGCATCATGGCTTTTATCCGACTGTATGCTCTATTCTTGAGCACGCGCGTGCTCTGGAGGCTCTCTACGATGGCGATGAACAAATTACTTTTGACATTTTGGAACGAGACGACGTGTTACTGAATCGCGCAGCCTCTCGCAACTGGGTTTATTACCCACATGACTTGCAAAGCTCGCAGCAGCCACTTCTACCAAGCAAGCGCGATATTGCTTACCATTCGCGGGATGTTTCCGATGGGGGAGGCGATGGCTACGCCGCCTATCAGACATCTTGGGCTGTATGGAATGCTCAACCCCTCCTGTCTCGTAAATGGCTCAGACCATGGGATACAATACGACAATGGGAATCAATGGGCCCGGCTAGCAGTGAAATTTCGCTCCGATACAGCCGATACTGGCTGGGCTTCAAGCTTTCACGAGACTGGATTGATTTATACAACGTCTGTCGGGAGGCAAGCCGTGGCAACCACCGAGACTTGAAGATCAGGTTGGCCTTCAGCCTCGCTGCGGCTAGCTTTAGCCAATCTCAAAATAGAGATATGCTTCCTCTCATCCTAATTTTTGCGACGGATATCCGTTTTCAAAGTCTCAACCCGCCCCGGGAGCTTCAGTATACCCTTTCAGACGGCACATCCCCTGATTCTAGGCGTTTAGAATCAATAATCTACAATTCAGCTTACCCCATACAGTACACGCCTGCGTGGACAATGGATGTGCAAGCCGGCGGAAAGAAGAAACGCGCAAGTCGACAAAGAGAGAATTATAATAGCGTTGTCTGGGAAAAGGCCTCAGCGGCAGCTCGTACAATAGTGGCGAGGTGGCCGGGCAGACAAATTCCTAATCTTCCCCACGAGTGGTTCAATTCATCCAGTGGCGAAGCAGATATCGATTTTTACCTCGAATCCATTTCCAGGAACTCAAGGCTCAAAACACACATTCAAAGTCTGCAGTCCATCTTAACCCCATACGCAACCAGCGCTTCCGTTATCCCAGATTTATCATACAAATTTTCTCCCCAGTTCAATCGCAAGCCTTCTGAAACAGTCTCCTACTCAATTCGACACCTGCTAATGTCTCCTCCCAACATTACGAGGACGTCTCCTTGCAAACCCGACTCCATTTTGTCTTCCGCAGTGACAGCAGTGGCCCGAATTACACCATCGCCCGCCAGGGAAGGTCGCCTCGGGAGCCTAATACAGGAGTTTCTAAGTTCCAAACGGCCTCTATTGCGGCTTTATGGAGATGACTTGGACAAGAGTCATAACGAGCTTCTGCAGCAAAACGCAATCTCCTCCACAGAACGCGTTATTCCCACGCACGAAGAATTGTGCCACTACCGTGATAGATGTTGTAAAGAGAAGGATGAAATGTTTTCCGATCTCTTTCTGACATTCCAACCGTATGGGAGGGCAGAAAAGATCATTAGTATAGCGGGTGTCTGGCCCCGAATAACACCGCGATCAATTCTACGCGAATTATCAAGGGATCGTGCTCGCAAATTGACTGAACAGTGGAAGGTCGTCATTATCGGCTACGCAGTGGCTTTCCTGAAATATCAGCAGTCCAAGCGTCTACTCGAGCTTGCATCAAGACATCAGGATGAACAATTTTTCCGGGAAGCCGAGTCGATTTGCGAGGATGTGGCAGCCAAATGCTCCGACGACTGGTTATTGATACAGGTCCGTGTGCGTCTTTGTGAGACCTACAAGAGCTAACTATTGCCGTGACTAGATCGATGCAAATTTTTTGGCACGCCCATTACAATTAGCTGTTGCCAATGAGATGATCTCTCCGACCTCTCAACGGAGCACTTCCCTTCAGCTCAACATGGGGGAAGGAAAATCCTCCGTGATTGTGCCCCTGGTCTCTGCCACGTTGGCCGACGGCTCTCTCCTCGCCAGAGTCGTGACTCTCAAGCCATTGGCAAATCAAATGTTCCAATTGCTCATCAGCCGGCTTTCTGGCCTGGCAGGGAGACCCATCTTCTATATGCCGTTCTCGCGCAATCTGGAAATCAATACTTCCGTGATTGAAAACATCCACGCCCTTTATAAGCAATGCGTTGCCAGTGGGGGCGTTCTCGTGGTCCAGCCGGAACATATACTTTCACAAAAGCTCATGTGCATCGACACCCTCCTGGCATCACAACGCGACCCCAAGCGATTGTCCATGTCACACAAACTCAAGGATCTGCAGGATTGGCTCTCCAAAGTATCACGTGACGTACTGGACGAGAGCGACGAAATACTTCACGTACGCTATCAGCTGGTCTATACCGCGGGAGAGCAAATGCCGGTCGAAGATCATCCTAACCGTTGGTGCACAACACAGCAGGTGTTCGGCCGATTGAGAGCGCATGCAGCACAGCTGCATGCCCGTTATCCCAGGATGTTCGAGTTAGATGAGACACAGATAGGCTTCCCTACCATGAGGATACTCGATCGCGAGGTTTCCCAGAGGATATCTTCACTCATCGCTGACGACGTGCTCAGGGGCGCGCTATCCTCGCTTCCCCTAGCCGTCCTCTCACCACAGATACGGGAAGCAGTACGCCAGTTCATACTCCAGAGCCATGTCCCCGACGAGGTCTATGGCGTCATTCAGACGCACTGTGAGGGAACAACTTTGTGGAATGGAATCCTTTTACTCCGTGGACTCCTCGTCAGTGGCGAAGGAATTCTTGGCTATGTCCTCAAGGAACGTCGTTGGAGAGTAGACTATGGTCTCGATCCAGATAGAACGCCGTTGGCTGTTCCGTATCGCGCAAAGGTAAGCGCGCAGAACGTACCTATGTTCGGTTGCTGAGATAAATGTAGGACGTACCGAGCTTGAGAGCAGAGTTTGGTCACCCAGATGTCGCCATCGCGCTAACTTGTCTCAGTTATTATTATGGCGGTCTCACGAGGAAAGACACGCTGCACTGTTTTGATCTGCTGACCAAGCTCGACAATCCCGAAATGGAATACGATCTCTGGGTGGAGTACGGGAGTGACCTTCCTTTGGAACTGCGCCAGCTCAGTGGCGTGAACACGAAGGACGACACCCAAGTCGATGAATTTCTCGTTCCGCTGTTCTCAAGAAATACAAGAGTCATTGACTTCCATTTGTCACAGGTCGTCTTCCCCCGAGCAGCCAAAGAATTTAAATCCAAGCTTTCCTCATCGGCCTGGGATCTCGTGGAGGACAAGAAGCATGTAACGACCGGGTTCAGTGGGACCAATGATAATCGTTATCTCTTACCAACGTCAATAAGCCAAGAAGATCCCGTCTCTCAGCTCAGTACGAATGCCCTGGTTCTGCAGTATCTCCTTCAGTCAGAAAATGATTACTATGAATGTACGGAAGGAAAAAACGGCGAGCGCGAGTCCGCAGAAGCCTTCTTGAAACGCCTCGTCAGTCAACCTCTTGAAATACGAGTTCTACTGGACGTGGGAGCACAAATGTTGGAACTGCAGAACGAGGACTTGGCGCAACACTGGCTATCTCTACGGCCTGATGTTTCAGCAGCTGTGTTCTTCAATGACTCTGATCATCTCACTGTTCTCACTCAGGATGGATCCGTCGAACCATTCATTTCGTCCCCTTTCAGCCGCCAGTTAGATAGATGTGTCGTTTACCTCGATGACGCGCATACTCGAGGAACGGATTTGAAACTCCCTCGAGAAACCCGGGCGGCCGTCACCCTTGGTCCGAAGGTCACTAAGGACAGGCTGTTGCAGGGTAAGTATATGCCTTCATCCACAGGATCAAGACTGACAAAAGTCCTAGGATGTATGCGGATGCGCCAATTGGGGAAAGGACAATCGGTGATGTTCTTCGCGCCAGGGGAGGTCGATCGTCGCATTCGCAACCTTGTACCGGGTGAGGAGGGAAGTCGTCATCGCATCCAAGTCTTAGACATCCTTCGCTGGACCATGCACGAGACCTGTGAAGATATCCGACACCACCTTCCGCACTGGGCTCAGCAAGGCGTCGACCACCACAAGCGATTCTCTGCCTACAAATCGCATAGTTCAACTGGGGACCTTGAGGCTCTGCAGAATACCTGGTTGCAGCCCGAATCAAGGACTCTGGAGGAAATGTACGACCCGGTTTCAGGTGATCAAGGCGCTGAAGCGAGTTTGGAAATGTCCCACATACCAGCATTACGTGAGCGGATGGAACGCCTTGGAGTGACGAATTCAGTCGATGTCAGAGTTGCGGAAGAGCAGGAGCGGGAGGTCAACCACGAGGTCGAGAGGGAGCGTCAAGTGGAGCGTCCCCGAAAAGTTCATCCAGCGAAACATAGGATCCACGATGATATCCGCAATTTCATCAGTACAGGGGAACTGCCCTGGTCATTGACGAACATAGTTCCGCTCTTTTCTCCCATCGGCATCGACACGGCTCTGAACTCGATGACGGAATGGTCGCCGTCTCCACTGGCGACCAAAGATTTCGCAATCACCATTGCGAGCTCAAACCTCACGGACGTGTCAGACTATCTTCGCCCTGTCAATTGGGTTTTATCGAATGGATCGGGAAAGGACTCTGTGTTTGTCGTGATTAGCCCTCACGAAGCGAACGAGTTGCTTCCCGTTATTCGCAAGAGCAACAAAGTTCGGCTGCATATATATGCGCCGCGAGTCACCGCTTCTATGCGGTCCTTCTCGGATCTGACGTTCTATTGCATCCCGTCACGGTCTCCGGGCCAAGCATCGCCAGCCCCCGCGCACATTCGAACGGAATTGAATCTTTTTGCAGGGCAGCTATACTTCGATGGACATGAGGAATACGAGAGGGTATGCGTGCTGCTTGCATTGCACATGGCACATCCGGGTGCAGAGCAGATAGAAGTGGACGGGTTTGTGCACCCGGCGTATCGGACTGGGGAGAGTTCGCCCTTTAAAAAGAGCAAGGTCAAGTTGTTCAAGTCCCTGATCGGCCTGCGGCGAAAGGGCATGGGATATGGCGGGACGGACCTTGGCCGGGTTCTAGATGCACGCCCTTTAAGCAGCGAGTTCAAGACAACGAAATGATGGCGGCGGCCGCAAACGTCGACGTCATAGTCACGATGTCTAGATTGTAATATACTTGTACAGTGCAGGAGCTTTAATAGTACATAATTGCATTTCTTGGAAGGACCCAGACCCAGGACGAGGACAGCAAAGCACTGCCCCGCGTGCCCCTCGCCAGAAAAGTATGTGAAAGGGGATTATTTGGGTAGTGAGCGTT
>QFEA01003052.1:0-10164 GCA_003315975.1 Lactifluus echinatus
TTGCAGCGCACTGGCCCTCAGCGACGCCCCTCCCGCAGAGATCCTTCCGTTCGTTGACACCACTGAGACCCGATCCGACTACATTCCTCCTTACACATTGGTGTCACTATCTCCATCTCCATCCCTTTCATCCTGCCACATTGTTCCCCCCGCTGTCTCCATTTTTGACTCCGACGCTGCACGTGACCAGTCCCGGGAGGCGAATGTCTCCAGTGGCTCATGCCAGCCAGCGCCGTCGCTCCTTGACATAAATGCAAGCGCTTTCCAACCCAAGGATCGTCATCCGGTGAATCCAGAATATTCACGCATATACAGGGTCTTTCATTTAGATTCAGACCTTCTTTCTCCGACGGGTGATTCACACCGATCGACCCTCTCAACCTCAACTGCTGACAATCCCAGTGATCCACCGACACTATCCTGGGAATTGGGGCCACTTTCTGACCTTGGCCTGTCAGAAAGTCCTGCCGTCGCCCAGACTGATCCACAATCGCCAGTTGCGATGAGTGCAAGCTATGCGTAAGTTTTCAATGTAGGTTATCCCCAGAGATCTCATTACTCAACGTCGGTGTAGAGTATTTTCTCTACCTTAAGCCACCATCCCGAATTGGTGTGGAGGTTCTTATGGATTTTCAGGTCGACAATGAGACGGCGTAACGCGAGCGCGATTCACGTCACGGACATGAGCTTATTCGGTTTTATTATTGCACACACGGTCATTACCCCATAATTTAATTGGTATACCCCGTACGTATAGATACCCTTCTGGGAACTCCTCAGAAACCTCATTACTGCTTCCCCACACAACCCCCCAAACAAATGGACCCTGTAGATAGTGAATTTTGCTTCGCGTTTACCCTATCGGACAATGTATGGTGAGATGGACATTGTAATTCCCTCCTGTTCGGGATACACATCGATTACTTGCGACGCCCTAGTGGTATTTACGTTTCACCATCGTAATACGAAGGGGTATGTTTTTGGTGTGTACTAGCGTGCTGTATTTGATTCCAAACTAACAGAGGCTTCGCCTCGGCGCAAGGACAGCTCGATGGCTGTGCTTAACAGCATTCTGATCCCATCAAGTTGGTGGCATGACTGGTGGACAAGATCCTGAGAAACAGCCTCGTTATAGGGAATCGGTGGCATCGTGTGAGCATCGTTCTCGGCCCCGTCAGCTCGCGTAGGTCCCGGTCTGATCGGCTATATGCTCTTACACCAGTAAGCTTGGTTTGCTAACTGCGTAGTTGCTCCGTTCCTTTTGTCTGTTTGGGAAAAGACCAAAAATGGGGGATATGCTCTTCTCCCTGACCGGTCCAGATACTGTCTAAGGACGATTCATCAACGATAACGGTGAAGACAATGGAGCAAGGAGAGTAAATACGCCTGGCTACGAGATCGTTGATGGATGTAGCTGTGGCCGACACGTCTGGTTAAGTTCTGGAGACAAGAGTGGGGAGCCTACGGAAAGTACCTGCTGCGGCCGGGGGTTCTGCACCCCGAGGCGCACAATAATCGATCAAAAAAAAAAGTACCCGCTGAGACTTTGCAAGTCACGTGGCGGATCGACTCAAGCCCAGCCATGTGAGGATCCATGAAGAGCACCCGTCACGATGAGGTGCTGGTGCGGGGAGCAGTCCCTGTTCTCAAGAGCGTGTTCTATTGTCCAGCGGAAAAGAAAAGGTCGAGTTTGAGCGACTGTCAAGCACGGTAGAGGCGGAAGGACGCGGTTTCATTTCGTTTTCGTCACTGTTGTGCCACGCCACCGTCGCCGAAAAATTTGCTGCACATAGCTTTCTAGCAACTGGGAGGTGGACAGCCAAGTCGGAGCCTCAAGGCCTCAAGGCCTCAAGTCGGAGCCTGCTTTCGGGCCCTTTGCCACGTACAAGTAGCACGTGACGAACACGGCGCTTATTACCAAATAGTTCTTTCTTGCTAGTTCTAGCGCCGTCGCGTGTTCTCCGTTCTCCATCCCCGTTCTCCATCCCATTCTCCTTACGGTGCTTGAGGAACACTCGTCGTCTCACACTCAATCCCCAACCGTACAGTTCTATTATGTCAGAAACGGACCATGAGGCTATAAACCTAGGGACCCCACCCGAAGGGATCAACGCAGGTATCTTGTCCACCAATCCGGCTATCCCCTTCCCTCTAACCCTTCCGTGTAGGCGGTTACCCCCCAGCACAAAGCCAAACACCGAACAATCAATCCAGCTTCATGGATAGCTCAGGTCCTATATTTTCCATGTACGGAAAGATGGCTGAGGAAGAAGACAACAAAGTTACTGTACGCTGGCAAAAGGATGCCGACGGGCTACTTATCTTTGTAAGCCGTCATGTTGGTTCCTATACCGTCGTATAGCGTCAACTCAAAATTATAGACTGGTTTGTTCTCCGCCGCAGTCGCTACATTGGTTTCAGTATCGATCCAAGACCTCAGGCCGAATGGGCAGGACAACACCTTCTACCTGGCTAATATCTATCAGCTTCTTGCCGAACCTAATGCGTCTCGCCAATCCATCCCTCCAGTCCTGGCTAATCCACCCACCTTCTCTCCACCGAGATACGCCGTCTGGGTGAACTCACTGTGGTTCTTGAGCTTGGTTATTAGCCTCACTTGCGCCCTGTTGGCAACATTACTGCAGCAATGGGCGCGGCGATACCTTGGGGTCACCCAGCCACCACGGAGCAGCCCACACAAGCGGGCGTGGCTCCGTGCCTTCTTTGCTGACGGTGTCGATGAGTTGCACGTTCGCAGAGCAGTCGAGGCATTGCCTGCTTTGGTGCATCTTTCCCTCTTTTCCTTCTTCGCAGGCCTTCTCATTTTTCTGGCCAACATCAATCATACTGTCTTCAGAGCAGTGGTTTGGTGGGTCGGGCTTGCTGTCGTGGTATATGCATGCATTACTTTCATGCCGATTGTGCGGCCCGACACCCCGTACTATTCCCCACTTTCCTCAGCAAGCTGGTTCATTTATTCCAGCACAGTATATGTGGTATTCAAAGTCCTTCAGCTCACCACATCCTGGATCGCATGCGTCAGTGGAATTCGGACATACATTGATACCTCGAAGAACCGTTACCGCAGATGGGTCTTACTCGGTTGGAAGAAGACAGTCGAAGAAACTGCGTTGGAAAGGTCATCAGTGGCCAACGGTCGGATCTTGGAGTGGACATTTGAGGCGTTGGACGAAGACCACGAGCTTGAACAGTTTTTGGAGAGCATTCCGGGTTTCTGTAGTTCGACACAGGTTGAAAACCCCAAACGCAGCTTTCGTGAACTTGAAAAGCAAGGCCTGGCATCGGCTTTGTATGAGTGGCTGGACCGTATTCTGTCATCTAATTTGGTCGAATTGGACAAATCAAGACGACTCGTCATCGGCGTAGGCGCCATTGATGCGATACACCTTCCTATTTTGGCATGGAAGATCGTCGAAGACGTGTTCTATGGGAAGTCACGTGAATTCTTGTCCTCCGTCGAAATGGCACATTCATTATTAAGAAGGCGGGTCAACAGCAGAAACAGAGTGATGGGTTTATGCACAGAGACCATTGTCTCTGGAGTTATTGCAAGCTCGCGAGAACATGATGAGCGTTGGATTCTACTTGCTGCGGAGCAATTAGGGAAGCCAGAAGGCGTAATTCGGGGCTATCTTGCTCATGGCGACAGCATCTTGCTTGCCAACCTGAATCACCTCACCCACCAGATGCTAATGAACCTCTTAGAGAATAATCTCAATATGGTTTCCTCGACATCGCCTGTCCTGCGTTCAATTTCCGATTTCGACGCAAACCATTCCCTCCCTGGACTCCGACACGATTTCTGCTCCCTATGGAATCAAATCGTTTCTGAGGCGCGGAAAAGCATGTCATACAGCGTTCCTATCAAGGTTCTCATTGGTATACGCAATGTTTATCTCGCTTTGCACCAAGGTACCGACGCTGCACCGACGAAGTTCTCTGCTTCCACCGATGATAACGATGTCGTTCTGCGCCAGGAGACTTCGTATCCTCTATGCAATCTCCAAAGTCATCTCTCGGACGAATGAAATACCTATTGGATTCCCATTTACACCTCGTCCATTGTCCCAACCTCTCGCCACTGCCGTTGTGCGTCAAATGACCCATCCCGATTCTTTCCTGGCACGCCCGCGCGCTGCTCTACGGATGTGTCTCTATTTGATGTCCTGCCCCACGCACTATTACATTCTATATCAGCCCCGGTTTTTACAACCTCGGCAAGGTCGCTACCCCCCGTTACTTCTCCATCCCGTCATCTGCTCGCTCTGTCTCTCATTCAACTTCATCTGCTCTATCGTGTAGTACAATAGCTCTGTGACGTGATCGGGATCTTTATGTCATTCCTCTTTTCTTGGTAATAAACTCACTCTCGTCTCTTTGAGAAAAACCATCTCAGGAACCAGCATCGCCATTTCTAATGTGCCGACTTCTTTATAATCCGCCCTGGCCCCTTACTGCCCATACACTAGAGACCTCAATTCACCTACAGACTTCGTTGGGAACCAATCTCAAAGCTATCGTAGTGGACCCGCCAGTGTTTTAAACTTCAATCCCCACCCCATTGCATACTGCTCTCCTTCGACGCGACACCAGTTCGAGATCTTTATAATACTACAACATCTGAAATGTCGGTGCGCATGACTATGTCCAAGACCCGAGTGTTCCTTCCTACTTGGTCTTGACGACCACGACCTTATTTCTCCCACAACCTGAGGAATACCAGTGCATCATATAATTACCAAGCCATGGCTCATCAGTAAATAATCCCTCGATCCTGATATTTACGGGCAAGGGAATCTTATCATTATGCACTGCCAACAGGTTGTCAGAAGAATAATTCTTCATTGTCTATTTCTCGCGTCTCCTGAACAGTACATTTGCGTTTCTTGGGAAGCGATATGAACCAATACGGATCTCGCGCGTAACTCCTGTAGCCCCCTCGAACTCGATATCATATGTTACAATAATGCGTGCAAGCAACACCTTGACTTCGTTTGCGGCGAAGAAGCGTCCAGGGCTGTAAAAGCGAGGTACTTCAGGGAAGAGAAGGCGATGGAGACCAAGACACCCACCACGCATGCCGTCCAATCCCAAAGCTCAGCTGCTCTGGAGATATAGAGACTGCTAGGTGTTTAGTCGCCGCGTCGTCCCCTCCTTTTTCACGGAGATTTGAGAAACGAAACCCGTCAAATTCTAAGGGGTTTGGATAATTTTCTCCGTCCGTATGGATGGCATCGAGCGGAAGCGCCACAATTGTACCCGCAGGGATAGTCAGGCCATTACTGAATCTGAAAGGACGTAATGCGAGACGCTGCATTATCACTTGATAAAAAAGGGCATCATCAGCTGAGGCGCAAAGAAAAAATGAAAAGACAAACCAATGCCCACGCTATCAAGCCGTTGTGTCTCTCGCAGAAAGCTATCGATCTTATGCATCTTGTCCATACCCTCTTTCGTCCAACCTTCTTCTGCCACCGCGGCTTCGATCTCTTGACGGAGAGGTTCAATATATTCTGGGTTGGCAAGAAGGCGATACAATACTTGCGTAAATGTCTGAGCCATGCACCGTCAGGGCCGATCGTGTAACAGGACAAGAGACGAGCTAATCCTCCTTACAAGCGTAGTCGTATGAATGGATGCAAAGTAGAGGATCAGCATTCGCCGAGCTAGACCTTCAACCGACTTTTCAACACCCTTGGCCTCGCTTATGAGCGACGTGAGCATATCATCCTGCGCTCCACCACATGAGAGAACAGGATATAGAAGGAAAAAAGCTGACGAACGGGTGCGTTATTCCCTAGCTCTTCCAGTTTTTCCAACCGCTCTTCGACCAAGGGTCCGATGAACTCGATTAATCGTCGAATATGGGACGGAACATCCTGGCGACTGTCCTGTATTTCATATCATCACGATACGATTGGCCTCGTGAAAGTAGAAATATACGAAAACGCACGATTTGAGAGCGTTTGGAAACATGGATATGATGAGGGCCGACTGCGGAATATTTGATGTCAAGTCCAAAACCAGTGCCTGGTAGTCAGGATCCCGACCTGCAAGGGATCAACACTGAATGACCAAATGAATAAACAATCACGCACATAAACGAACGCCCACAAATACACGATTCGAAGTGCGAGTGATTATCCGTTGCACTGTCGGTATGATAGATACTTTGACCCACTCTGCTCTTCACGTAAGGAACTGAGCGGTCTTCCGGGAGTATCACGTACCTTCGCCGGTTGTTGGAATAAAATCTTCCAGCGTTGCGGTCAGCTCATCGTTGACCTCTCTGAAAGTAGCGGCGATATTCCGCGTTAATCTCGTACGAATCACACCTCTATGATAAGTGTCGTCCGAATTCAAAAGGCCAATAGTGTGGTCCAGCTGAAGGAGCTAGTATGATTGTGCCCGATCAGCGCAGATTCAGCCCCAGGGTGAAGGAAGTGCCTCACCTCTTTGCGCGGCTCGCGAAAAGATAAGACATCATCTGGGGCCCGCTTGACCTCCTCAATGAGTTGGACACCGGAAACGAGCACCATCCAACGGCGGAAATTAGCAATCTTGTATATTCCTGGTTGGGTCTAAAGGTTGCACTCGCTTCAGGTTTGCGCAGTTAATGAATGAATCAATTGCAAATTACTTTTTCGTATCCTTCTTTGAGCATGGGAAGGCAATTGTAGAGAAAACGGAAAGCAGATATATATGAGAGAATGGGGTCGGAAAATCCTATAGTAGGGATTGCGTCGAGCTAGATACTCGATCAATTAGCGCAGGCCGGAAGGACGATGCAGGACTGACAAGGGGATCTCCCGCTCTGTACCATGTTACGAATAGGAATGCGATGACGAGGATTCCTATGAGGAATGACAGACTGAGCGTAGCCTCGTCAGCCATGCTGCAATCTAGCTGGGCACAACTGAAACCTTCATCCGCGTTGCCAGCTAGGAGCCTCTTTATATAGGGTTGTGTTCTTACCGACGGCTCGAGCTCGATCAGATATCGGGTCTTACCGGGCGCTTTGTGCTAAACATGTTAGCAGCGCAGCGCTGGCCGCTGATCAACTTGAAGTTCAATTACCCGGACTGGACCGTGTACATCCTTTCACAGAGGCCGCGTGGCACAATATCATGTCCTGTGCGTCATGCTGCGTTATTCAGACGTCTGTCGAATGCTCCAGTAATCTCAAATGGAGAACTGTGGCAGAACTGCGGGATCTCCGAATTAGCGCCCATTAATATCGTAGTCTGCGGTGGTCAAGCATCCGTGTCGTTCCGAAGCTCGCATTCGGCCTTCTTAATTACTTAACATTACAGTGTACGTACAACTAGTAAAACCAAAAACAGGAAGCATCTTCGCATTCGAGCTGGTACGAAACTACCAGCACGACAAATAAGAGGGTGATGAGGGTCGCTTGATCGAGTGGGTCAAATCGCCAAAAGTCGATTGGTTCGGGTAGACCCCGTTATTGCAGGATCACGTGATATATATCACCATCCACCTCGAAGAAGAGATGATGAAAGGTTAGGTTATGCTACAAAAAAAAAGGTTATGTTACTACGTGAAATGTAAATACAAGTACTGTTTACAAGCGATCTCAAGTTCCAGAAGCGAATTTCATACTAACTCATGTATCTAAGATATGTCTCAGTATTAAATACGCGTACACTCGATGCGGGACGCTTCGTAATTACATATCAGTCAAGTGATTAACATACCGAATCCGAATCAGTGACTTGTCGATATTTGAGCGTTGAACGTTGAGGGCAAGCAGCACGTAGCACGTGCGAACACTCTCTCAGATAATTCCCTGTATTTTCTGTATGTAGTGAGCCCTATTTATACGTTTTCTAGGGATATGGTAAAGGAGTGTGTGTGCGTGCTTGACGCAATATGTGAGACCTGACAACCACGAAGTATCCAAATTAGTGTAGCTCCAGTAGTAGTTCTGTATAGTCCATAAGAAGTAATAGGAGATCTTAGTGACTACGCGCGTAGGTATCTCGGTCCATACTGAAATGTGTATGAGACATAATATATCATCTGATTCATTAGATTGTCGGAGCACTTAATACATGCCCGACTTTATTTACGGGAGTCTGGGCCCGCGTCGGAAGTCCGATTTCTCGGAAGTCCGGTTCCGCGTTCCGTCTCAACTTGGCCATGTCCCAAAGGGCGATTCCTCTACAGGTAGTGCCGCAAAGAAGACAACAGCAATTAAATCTACCGAAAAAAGCGCCATTGAAAATATTATCAAAATCACTTCTGAGTAGCTAAGTCACATACATGACGCCAAGTCACATACTCGGTCGGTGAAGTTGCACAACATCCGCCTTGCTTAGACTAGCTAGCCTTCTGGTATGTACTCCATAGGCGAAATAAATTGATTCAAAAAAAAAAAAAAAAAGAAGTTGCACAACCACAACACCGGAATCCCGGAGAAAACCAACCGGGACCACACCACACATCAGGCATCAGGCGGAGTAGGCAGGCGAAGGTGAAAGTTCTCCCACTTATACACTTGTGACGAAAATCTCAATATACTGCTAACGGTTTCTTAGTGAGGCAAATCATCATTGTCTAGTTGTTGCGTTTCCTGAACAGTACATTTGTGTTTCTTGGGAAGCGAGACAAACCACTACAATGCTCGGGCGGAACTCCTTTAGCAGACTCGAGCTTGATTTCATATGTTACAATAATATGTGCAAGCAACGCCTTGACTTCGTTTGCGGCGAAGAAGCGTCCAGGGCTGGTAAACATAGGTTACTTCAGGGAAGATAAGGTGGTGGGAATCAAGCGACCCACCACGCGTGCCGTCCAAGCCCAAACGTCAGCTGCTTTGGGGATATAGAGACCGCTAGGTGTTTAGTCGCCGCGTCGTCCCCTTCTTTTTCACGGAGATTTGAGAATCGAAACCCGTCAAATTCTAAGGGATTTGGATAATTTTCTCCGTCCGTATGGATGGCATCGAGCGGAAGCGCCACAAATGTACCCGCAGGGATAGTCAGGCCATTACTAAATCTGAAAGGACGTAATGCAATACGCTGCATCGTCACTTGACAAGAAGGGCATTATCAGTTGAGGCGCAAAGAGAAAATGAAAGACAAACAAACAAACGCCCAGGCTATTAAGCCGTTGTGTCTCCCGCAGAAAGCTATCGATCTTATGCATCTTTTCTATACCCTCTTTGGTCCAACCTTCTTCTGCAACTGCGGCTTCGATCTCTTGACGGAGAGGTTCAATATATTCTGGGTTGGCAAGAAGGCGATACAATACTTGCGTAAATGTCTGAGCCATGCACCGTCAGAGCCGATCGTGTAACGGGACAAGAGACGAGCTAATCCTACTTACAAGCGTAGTCGTAAGAATGGAGGCAATGTAGAGGATCATCATTCGCCGAGCTAGACCTTCAACTGATTTTTCAACACCCTTGGCCTCGCTTATGAGCGACGTGAGAATATCATCCTGCGCTCCATATGAGAGAACAGGATATAGGAGGAAAAAAGCTGACAAACGGGTGCGTCATTCCACGCGTCTCCAAGCTCTTCCATTTTTTCCAAGCGCTCTTCGACCAAGGGTCCGATCAACTCAATTAATCGTCGAACCTGGGACGGAACGTTACAGAAAATCCTGGCGGCTGTCCTGTATTTCATGTCATCACGATACGATTGGCCTCGTGAAAGTAGAAATATACGAAAACGCACGATTTGAGGGCGTTTGGAAACATGGATATGATGATGGCTGACTGCAGGATACTTGATGTAAAGTCAAAAACCAGTGCCTGGTAGTCAGGATCCCGACCTGCACGGAATCAGCACATATAAGTCATTGACTAAAATGACCAAATGAATGAACAAGCACACACATAAACGAGCGCCGACAAATACACGATTCGAAGTGCGAGAGATTATCCGTTGCACTGTCGGTATGATAGATACTTTGACCCACTCTGCTCTTCACGTAAGGAACTGAGCAGTCTTCCGGGGGTATCACGTACCTTCGCCGGTTGTTGGAATAAAATCTTCTAGCGTCGTGGTCAGCTCATCGTTGACCTCGCTGAAAGTAGCAGCGATGTTCCGCGTCATTCTTGTACGAATCACATCTTCGTGATAAGTGTCCTCCAAGTTCAAAAGACGAATAGTGTGG
>QFEA01003061.1:3948-21801 GCA_003315975.1 Lactifluus echinatus
CCGATCTTTAGCGCCGTATTCCACGAGCAACTGCGCAATCTCGGGGTATCCATACTCCTCCGCTTGTTGTAGTGCGCCCATCCCAGTGTCGTCCACCCCATCTACGTCCGCGCCATGCTCGAGCAGAAGGCGCACGACGTCGATGTGCCCATACTGCGATGCCATTTGCAACGGCGTCATGGTTCTCCAGCCCTCGGCGCGCCTGTTTACATTCGCGCCCAGCTCAATCAACAGCCGCGCAATCTCGAATTGCCCAGCACTCGCTGCCCCGTGCAGCGGTGTCCTGCCGTCGATGTCCGGCGCACTAATGTCTACCTTCTTCGAGTTCGAGTTCGAGTTATGGTCGATCAGCATCCGGACTGTCGCGATTGGGCCATTCATTGCTGCCAAAAGGATTGGGCTAAAGCCCTCCAGGGTCACGGCAGCCGCATCTGCGCCGTGGTCGAGAAGCCACTGGGCCATGTCGGGTTGGCTCCAGAATAATGCGATGTGCAGCGGCGTCCACTCGGCGTCATCAAGGATATCCACGTCTACGCCGTAGTCAAAAAGGACCTGTGCGGCCTGGACGTGGCCCCATCGCGATGCAGCGTTCAATGCAGCCCCGTGGAAACCGCCTCTGACATGTATATGCTGTGGATACCTGTTGATAAGGGATTCTAATAGATTATGGAACCCACATAGGGCAGCATAATAAAGAGGGGCCCCTTCAGGAGGCTCGAAGGGATGGTAAATGCCATCGGGGTCGTACATCTGGACCCATCTCGAAAAGTAAGGCTTCGTGGAGTCAAAGAGTTTCTCCATTCCAACGTGTACGTGTGATGAAACATTCTTGAACTGGGCATGCTTGACCCAGTGTTCGGCAGCATAGCTAGCCAAAGGAGATTTAGTCTTTGTGCTATCATCGTCCACACGACCGTCCAACTGTAGAAGAATACCGAAACAAGTTTGTGCGAAGATCACATGCGCGGGCTCGAGGAGAATCCGAAAGCACGAGACATCCTCAGTTGAAGTGGCGAGCCGTTTCGATGTCAGGAACTCCTTTACAGAGAAGTGAGAAAATTGCACAAAACCCGAATTCCCCGAGTCAACATTCTCCTCGTCAAGGACGGTGATTAAACTCGAGCACGCAGCCAAGAGTGCTTGTTCTTCATCCTCCCATCGCCAATCCGGGTTCAACTTCGGGATCCCGACTCCGTCCGTATCATCAAAATCAACAGCAAGGACTTCCGCAAGCTCTTCGACACGGAGTGGCCGAATCGCAACAACAAGGCACTGCAGCAGGCGGTGCGCGTGAGATCGGTTCGCCTTCTTGATTTCCTTCAAAATACGTTCATAAGTCTCGTCCAAAGATTCAGGCAATTCTTCCAGTGTACGCCGAACGCTTGGTGGAAGACAGTGCCTCAGCAATTCAAGCTGACAAAACACCCATCGAAACCTATCTCATAACATCAGTGAAAACTGTCGGTGAAACGTGATCCACTTACATTCCGTCGGCCCTTTCTGACAGCGTCTTGATCACAAGGTCTTTATCCTCAGCCCTCCATCTTCTCATCATCGTTTCCGAATCAGAATATATGGTAGACTGGACATAATTGACAATGTCTTCCTTTTGTCCGCTTTCATTGTGGATCGACACCATATGAAGTGCCAACGGTTCGAGGGCGGCACGGATGTCGGACTCTGGCCGACTGGTCACACATATATGGAGATTTTGCACTCGGAGGTTGACGAGTTCCTTCACAAGTTCCAGGACCTGTTCCCGAGCCGATGGGATCCCAGAAGCATCGGGGCATTCATCAAGAGCGTCTATAATGATGTATATTGGACTCGAGCTGAGGATTATGATCATCTCTTTCAGGCACTGTGCCAAGGCCGCATCGTTAGGTTTCTTTCCGCCACTGTCATGTACACGATACAGCCTTGAGAGTATGTCGCAACAAGGGACAGAATTTGCCGAAAGTTGGATGAGAATGGAAGGGAGTATGTTGAGTCGATTTTGCTTGTCAACGTCTCGAAAATCACAATAAAAATATGCCATGGAGGCAGAATCTGACACCTCCAGTGCCGCTGTGATATCTTGAATGATTGTGGAACTGGTGAATAGAATAATAAGTTTCTGGGATGGAACCGGTTAGATAGCAACAAACCAGAGAACGCTCTTCCCTGACCCAGCTACGAAAACAGGAGGCTATCAGGATCGCATATCCTACAAGTCAAAGAAAACATACGTTTCCCATGAATCCACAAGAGTGAGCCAGCGGACTTCCACTCTTTGAAGATACTACCTTTAAAGAACCACTCGGCCGTTCCTTCGTGGCGAGCACTGCACGCGACGTTATGATTGATGGACGGATCTGGCGGAGCGAGCCACCTTCTGAGGTTCTCACGCAGTTGGCTCCCTGGAAGGGTTCTTGAACACGGATGGTCAACACGGATAGACTGAACAGTCACGAACGCTTGACTTGATCGATATCATTGGCAGTTTTTTGTGTCATACTCAAGACTTGAGCGTTCGCCATCCTCGCTTCTTCCTGTGTCAGTTTGTCAAGCCTCTGCAACGCATCTGCGATATCAGTCCTTCCTGCAAGTCTCTTTAGATATTTTTCTGCCGATCGATGAGTCAAGGGCGCTCTGTAAATCAAGGGAAACTCACTTGTTCGCCCCTGCTTCATCTCTTTCGTTGCGATACCAAGAATAGATAACACTTCAACCATGATCTTCTCAATCATAGCTGTCATCGCCACAGTTGCAGGCGTCTCAGAATATGTCTCCAGCCGCAAAAAAAAGCATTCGATACGCTCGAAGATGTCAACCAGAACACTTCGGCTCCCATCGACATCCTTTGCTGCCTATCAGACCTTGATATCAGAATTCTGGGGCTTCCCAACACAATCGAGGGAAATGGCTACCAAGAGGAGAACGCCAACACCTGCAAAGATTACTTTCGCAGGAGAGAATACCTGGTGAAATGAGAATCAGATGACAAATGAATTGCTGGTCGAAAGACTCACGAGGCCAACACCTTCGCCAAGCGTTGCGGAAAACGCATAGAGGACATTGACAGTCGGATTCAACCACCTTGTCAATTTCTCGTCACCGCTCCGAGATTGATCGAACTCTTGAAATTGGCCTTGGAGCAAATGTATGATGGCACTCGGTGAATGACATGCTTGCAATTTGTCGGCGAGAGGATGTGAGATAAGGTCTTTCTTGGTTTGCCTCTGGTAGGCCTTTAAGGCATTGTTGAATATTTGCTGGAAGTTTGCGTTGTAGGTGGAGGCTGTCGATGACATGGGCTAGTATTGTTGAAAGAATGACAGTGAGTTTGTTAGTGGATGAGTGGACCGTGGACCCGAGGATAGCCTGGAGAATAGGCGCGCATGCCATCGATCGATAAGCGCCGTGAACGTGCAAGGCGCGCGGCGCGCCGGAGACACTATTGGCTGTGACTGCCCGTGCGATGAACTTCACCCTTCACCCTCACGACCCCGACCCCCCTTTACAACCCGACACATGTTCTCTTCTATTGCCCACTACATGCACATCATCGGCATGTCCTCCGGCACGGTCACTCCCCCAACTACGCACACCTCTTCGGCGCCTTCTCTGGCGGGCGGCGGGCGAGCCTTGTGTGACTTCCTCTTCCGAACCCAATCCTTCCTGCAACTCCTCCCACCGAAACCTGACCCCCCTGAGATGCGTGATTGTAGATATTCCCGACTTTCCTCCCTTTTTTCTACCCGCCTCCATTGACCCACCTACATATATTACCCTTTTTTCCCCTTACATTTTCATCTTCGTTACACATGTAATGTAACTAGTCTCGGTGAACGTTGTTCGGGGACATTAAACTGAATTCAAAAAAAAAAAAAAGAACCTGCAAGGCGACACATGGTGAAGTTACCTCACAAGGATCACTCTATCTGCGTATGAATTTCACAACTACAAATGAGTCGTGCCAGGGCTGGTCGACGGTACGATCCGATGAATTCCAAGCGACCCTGGTAGCTCTCGCCTTATTCCCAATTCCGTTTATCTCAATACGCCGAGTAACATCGGCACTGCGATCAAGCAGCTCCTCACGCAGGGCATCGCATGGGTGGGTGTACTTGTCGTTGGTGTGCTCCATTTCGCTTTTTCTCGTCGTAAGCCACGTTGATAGTTCTTGTACGTAGGTCAAGTCGCGCCAATATCAGCTCGGCAGTTAATCCGGCGTGGCGCTCTGCCAAGACCTTTGTGAGCGTTGCCTTGGATGGACCAGGTCCGCTTCTGACACGTCTGGACAGATGCTTTCTCACCAAACTCGGCACGATACGTTGTCTGCAGCAGATGTGCAAGCTCTACGGAGGAATCCTACTGCAATAACTCGACAGGTGCTCTCGGAGCTTGCCGGTAGTCCGTTGAGTGGCGCGAAGCTCCAGGTCACATGGTCACATTTTTAATGAATTATTCCCGCCTCGAGTGCATCAGGGCTGCATGCGATCCCAATAACCTTTTCATTGTTCAAATGTCCAAACCGGAGTGCACAGCGAGCATTGGAACGCGGATGGCATGTGCCAGATCTGAGAACCAGATACTGTATGTATCATTTACGACTCATGTCTTGCGTCTGCTTCCTCAATGAGGCATTCTAAGATGACAATTCCCTCTTTACTACCCCTACTCTTGCCTTCACAGTGCACTGCGCCCCACTCTCTGCAGACAGTGGAATCGAGAGGCGAATTTAAAGTACAGCACAAACCTGTAGTGAGATTATGTTTTGATTAATTGTGGTGTGATTTGCCTCGACTCGAAAGAAATCGAGCTTTTTATCATATCCTCAAATTCTGTATCGTCATCCATGTCGCTTTCATGGGAGGGAAGAGGGACCAGATCTTCTGCATAGTCATTTTTTGCTGCGTCAATGAAGACGAAGTGAATTTAGGTACGTATAAGTTAAAAGGTCAACTTGGATAGGAACGTGTAATTAAATTATGTAATGCTTTCATCCGTTCCGCCGAGTCAGTGCAGGTGCAGTGCAAAGGACCTCAACCACCTTGAGATACTCGCCCTTCTCTATGAAGGATCTCCTTTCTCCTTCGTCGCATAACTGCTGCCGCAATAGCGGCATCATTGCTAGCCTCCGCAGCTGTTCGCCCATCGTCACGATGTCGCAACCAGCCTGGTGCCCGGGCTACCCTACTATGCAGATTGGTCTGCGTTAAACGACACGATTGGTGGCAGGCTACTCAATGTCGTGCCATCGGCGAAGGCACGCCGCGAGTTGGGCTGCTCTGGGGCACAGTGGTCAAGCGGTGGGTTCGAAAGTATATTCCTGTTTCCATGAATGCTGTCGGCTGTCGGCATCCCGTACCTTGATTCATATATATATCTGCGCTCACCACTGCTGACGTTTGCACTTGCACTGTTTAGTACAATTGAGAATAGTTGATTGCGCCTCCAGTTCGTATTGTCCATTTAGCATCCTCTAAGCACCAGCTCAGCTACAGGACTACGGCCCTCCCGCTGAACTCTGCCTACATAATGCCACGACCTGTGCAAGGAAATGTTCCACTTTACGCGGTAAACGCTACAGCGGTCCAACATATTTAAGTTTACGGAGCTTCTTAACTCGCACACGATGACCACTTAATCCTTTTCAGGCGGGAATCAAGTTATCGCAGGTTCACGACTTGCGTGTTGTTATCAAATCATCCGGCCATGATCTTCTGGGTCGTTCCACCACAAAAAACTCATTCCTTCTCTGGACCGCTTACTTCCAGCATATCACTTTTTCGGAGCAATTCTCCACTGCAGGAGCGGGCCAAGGGTTCGCGGTGACTTTCGGCCCCGGTGTCGGCCTGACAACCCTCTACGCTGCAGCTAAAGTCCAAACTAAAATGTTTGTAGGTGACGCCGCTGCGACTGTCTCTGTTGCAGGCGGATATGTCCAAGGCGGGGGTTGGGGCGTTATCATCGATGCCACGTTCCGTACATTCCCCATTTTGTAACGCAACCATCCATGCTGTGAATATCCTGACGGCTGCGTTGGACCAGACAGCCAATCTGATAACGAAACATACCATGCACATTAATGACTGGTACACGGTCAGGGCTTCGCAGTACTTTGCTCTGTTGTGGTCAACATCAAACAGTACTTTTACCATATCTCCGTATTTCAAAGACCTAGACGGCGGTGCTAGCAAGGCACAGCTGTCTTCCTTCTTAGATGATGCAAGGTCACTTGGAGCTGTTATCCAGGACGAGTCCATGACCACAGCGCTTGCCAATGATCTCGTTGGGCCTCCAGACGACGAGTCTGGGTTTAATGTCGTCCTAAGCTCCCGCCTACTTCCCAACTCTGTTTACCTCAACACGCCGCACAACATCGGTTCCGCATTCAAGCAAGCAGCTCCTCTCGCAGGGTATCGTGTCTATTATTACACTCCGAGGAGGAGTGTCCTCGTGCCCCTGTTTCTTCCAGTATCCCGTGCTGACGGTTTACGCAGGTCAAGTCGCTGCCAACGCCATTATCAGCTCGGCAGTTCAACTGCGTGGCGTTTGGCCAAGACTCATGTAGGCCTCGCTCCTGGTGGTTCCAGCATTACTTCTGACAGGCCAGATTAGGTGGTCGCGGCTAAAATATGGGACAATACGATGCCTGCAGCGGATGTACGAGGATTACGGAAGAACTTCACTGCGACGGTCCAACCCGTGCTCTTGGAACTTGCTGGCGGTGCATCAAGCGGTAGTTACTCGAATGAAGCGGACGTGCTCGAGCCAAATTTTGTGTGTACCAAGGCTGCGTACGATCCCAATGACGTTTCATTGTTCAGACCAGAGTGCGCAGCGAACATTGGGATGCGGGCATGTGCCAGATCTGAAGAACCAGAAACTATAGATGTATCATTTACTGTCTGTACCTTTACACATGACTGGGTTCCTCGATAAGGAGGAGCTCTAAGAATGATGATGGGCTGACAATTACCCCCACATTTACCCTCACACTGCACTGCACCCCACTCTCTGCAGACAGTGGAACCGAGTAGCGACTTTGAAACCTGTAGGCCCCCTACGGCAATGGGATCACCTGGGTGCATTCCTATATCCTGGGCTCGGGTCTTCGGAAGTCACTTGTGTGACAGATGTATCCATTGTAACATGAAATAATATTGGGGCATACAATGAAATTTAAAAAAAAAAAGTTGGCATAAATCGGCATCAAAGGCCATTGGGCCCTAAACCTAGACCCCACAAAAATATTTTTACACAAAAACCCCAATATATTTTACGTTACAATGGACACCTCCGTCACACAAGTGACCTCCGGAAAACCCCGGAACCAGGATACAGGAACGCACGCCTAATGGAATTTAGTTAAGTAAAAAGTGATTCGGAGATTAAAAAGTCAATTTGGAGAGGACCGTCTCTTATTATTATCGCACTATAACGGATCTCCCGTACGTAGTATGTAGTTGTACATGTTAGGTCATATAGTACACGATGAAGAGAAATGTATGGCTTCAAAACCGTGGAGTTACTGTACGCCTGTAAACGCTACCATGTGTACTCTCACTCGTCGCCATGCTCAGACAGAAATTTCGTGACCTCGTCGTGTCCCTTCTCTGACGCAATCTGCAATGCAGTCCTGCCCTTGTAGTCTTTCGCCCCGACATTGCCCCCACTCCCGAGCAGCAGGCGAATGACCTCGAGCTCCCCATTTCGTGCTGCTATATGCAGCGCGGAGGCGCGATCCCGATCCCATGCATTTACGTCGGCACCATGCCCGAGCAACAACCGAACTAGTTCGACGTGGCCCTGAGCCACTGCTCGATGCAATGGCGTCCGGCCCCTGTGGTCCCGAGCATCCGTACCTGCATCGTGCTCGAGCAGAATACGTGCCACTTCGAGGCGGCCATGGCGAGCTGCCGAGTGCAACGGCGTCCAGCCGAGATCCACCGCCCGGACGTTTGCATCTGCCCCGCGGATGAGCAGCCACCGCACCATGTCAGATTGTCCCTGGCCAGACGCGGAATACAGCGGGGTCCGCCCCTCGTCGCCCCGGACATCCACGTCGGCACCATGCTGGTAGAGCAATTCTGCGATCTCGAGATGATTTCCTGCTAACGCTGCCACTAGTGGTGTCACATAGAAGCCGCCACTGGTGTTCACAAGGCGTGGGTGATCGACAATGAGGTACTGGGCCATGTCGTAAAATCCACACAATGCGGCGTAATATAAAGGTGTCGCGTCTGATCGCTCCCAGGCCCAGGGCGTCAGCATGTAAAACGTTGAATTGGCAGGAGGATCGATATCAATGTCGTGCAACCGGAGCCATGCGACAAAATACGGCTTATGAGGGTGGGAGAATTCTCGCATCGCTGTTAGTAGGAGGGACGACATATTCGCAAACTGAGCATGATAAACCCAGTGATGAGAGGCATATTCGGCTAGAGGCAGCTTGTTCCAGACGTTATACTTGTCAATGCGGTCGTCCAGCCGAAGTAGGGCACCTAAGCAAGCCTGTGCGAGGACCGTGTGGGCAGCCTCGAGCGAAATGTGATAATAAGAGGCACGTCCACTGGAATTGGCGAGGCGAGGCGAGATAAGGAACTCCTTCACTGAGAAGTGCGAGAACTGCACAACTCGTTGGCAACCAGTGTGGACAATAGTGATTAAGTTGGGACATGCCGCTAGAATGGCTTGTTCTTGATCCTCCCACCGCCACTCCGGGTTCAACTTTGGGACCCCGTCTCCATCGTCAAAGTCAACTGCGAGGACGTCCGCGAGCTCCTCGACAAGAAGTGGCCGAGTGGCTACGGCGAGACATTGCAGCAGGCGATGGGCGTGGCCTTTGTTCGCTTCCTTGATTTCTATCAAGATGTGTTCATACGTGGCGTCAAGTGACTCGGGTAAATTGTCCAGCATACGCCGAACACTTGACGGAAGACAATGACGCAGTGTTTCTAACTGACAGAATGCCCATCGAAACCTATTAAACCGGATGAGTGAGCAAGTATTGCTAAGAAAGGGCGATATCCTACATTCCGTCGGCTCTTTCAGAGAGCGTCCTGATGACAAGCTCCTTATCCTCCACTTTCCATCTCTTCATCATTATTTCCGAGTCGGAATAGACAGTAGACCTGACATAATCGATAATTGCTTGATTTTGCCCGACCTCTTCGTGAAGGGAGACAGAGTGAGACACAATCGATTGAAGTGCAGTACAGATGTCGACCTCCGGCCGACTCGTAAAGCATAAATAAAGGTTTGGTAAGCGTAGGCCAGTGAGTTCTTGAAGGAGCTCGAGGACTTGTACCCTCGGTGATGGAACTCCCGCGGTGTTTGGACACTCATCAAGTGCGTCCACAATTATGTAAATCGGACTTTGATCTGAGTCACTGAGCAACTCTTTGAGGCCTTGTACCAAAACATCGTCGCTAGGCTGTCTTGAGCCACTGTCGTGAAACAAATAGAGACGCAAAAGAATGTCGTAGCGAGAATCCGAGTGGGTGGACAGCTGAAACAACAGGGATGACAGAAATGAATGCCGATTTTGCTTGTTAGGGTCCCTAAAATCGAAGTAGAAATACGCCATTGAAGCAAGACCGGCCTCGCACACAACTTCAATGTCTCGAATAATCGTGGAGCTGACAGGCAACCTATGTCATTACGGATGGAAAAAAACTGAGGGTTCACAAACCAGAGGATGCTCTTCCCCGAGCCAGCTACGAAAGCAGGAGATCGTCAGACGATGGCAAGCGAGGAACAGAAAACGAACATACGCTTTCCATGGATCCATAGGAGCGAACCATTGGACTTCCATTCTTTGAAGACGCTGCTCTGAATGAACCATGTCGTCGTTCCATTGTGGTGGGCATGAGACGCGATGTTGTGATTCGTCGACGAATCCGGAGGAGAGAGCCATGTTCGTATGTCACGTTGCAGCTGGAGGCCTATGAGGAGCCTTGAGTCCCCATAATAAGGCACAGTAGTGGGTAATTACGAACGCTTTATAATATCTATGCCTGTTGCTGTTTGTTGCGTGATTGCAATCGTCTCCAAAACCATCATCTGGGTATCTCTTCCATCTGGTCAAGTAAACGTCATGACGGATTCAATCACTAGAATGACTTGCAAACCGTCATTGATTACGTCTACTTTACCGGAAATGCCGACCACCTCGTTGTCGATAGCCGTCATCATTCCCTCCGCAGAGTGTGCTAGCTTTAGGACTTGCGCAGCGGTCATCCAAGCCTCCTCCTGTGTAAGCCTATCCAGTCGTTTTAAAGCATCTTCAATATCATTCTTCCCGAACAGCGCCATCAGAAATTTTTCTAAAAGGAAAAATCAGTCAACTAAATTTATCCTCAACGCCCAACTCACTTGCTGGGGCCTGCCTGATCCTTTTTGTCGCGATAGCAAGGATATCGAGAACTTCAACCATTATCTTAGTGACCAGATCCGTCATTGGCCCAGTGAGTGGCACCCCAATGTACGTCTCGAGACGCATAAAAAAGTTTTCGATGGAATCAAACAGGTTGATAAGAGCACCTTTGCTCGCGTTGAGATTCTGCGCCGCCTAAAGAGTCCGTTGAAAGAATGGTCCGCATGAAACAGAAAAATCACTCGCTATAACCAGGACATTGACACCAACAACAAACACTTTTGCGGGAGAAAAAACCTGCGAAAGGAGTATTAGAGATATATCCTTCATCACTTGACTTCTGGAGATTACCAGGCCAACACCTTCACCGAGAGCTACAGAGAATGCACCGAGAACATTGACTGTCGCATTAAGCCATTGTTTCGTCGTCTCATGGCCCCTTTGTGATTCAATGAACTCTTGAATATGGTACTGTTCGTCAAGGATGGCCAGGATTTCACAAGGAGAGTCGCAGTTTTGTAGTTGGGCCATGAATTGGTGCGCCAGAAGGTCGTTCTTTGTTATCTTTTCGTAGTTCTTCAAAGCAGCGCCAAATATGGATACGAAAGAGGAGGCCGAGGCAGCCGTAGGGTGAATCTGAGACATGACGTATTAGTATGTATGACACGTAAGGTGGAGTTGGTCAACGCTGAGGGTAATCGGGAGTAGTAAGTAGTAGGAGGTTAAGGAATTAAGGAATTGTTCTTCCTCAGCCTGAGATACTAGTACGCCCACTACATATATATATAATTGATACAATTGATACACAGAAGGATTGTTACCCAAACAGAGGCAAGTGCAAGGGGTTCCGTCACTTCCACAGGACCAACGGGCGTCCGAGTCGGCACAATGCATTACAGCTGGTTACGGTTACTAGTCACGGTAGTGCAGTACAGCGAACCTGCAACCAGCGCGTACTCTACTTGGCAGGGAACGACAGCTGTTTGGCAATTCCCGCCTTATCGCCCTCTCCGCGCCCTCTCCGCCTTGTTTTATGCAAGCGATCCAACACACCAGTGGCCACAATGACCTTATTTGTCCGTGGCCGTGGCTTATCTCCTACTGTATTAGTTACGCCACCAGTAAACTAAGCGGCGTCTTGTCATCGAGTGTTGCGTTCCTAAGTGACCCATTTTCATTCTCGATCAATGTAGACTTGCAGGTTCCTCTCCTCATTGCCACGTCCACCGGATCAATACTCATCACCTCAGTACCCTCCTGGACGCGAGTGTCTTACCACTTCAAGTATTTCTGTGTTATCTGTGCAGAAGTAATATATTGATTCATGGACCGATTATACATTAATCACCCCATGTCAGTCCCCGGAGAATATATGTATTGAATTGATCGATACCCACGCACAGATGATATAGCGTCGTCCCTGAGTCGTATGGAAGCTAACTAAATTGCCTCAGCGGTTAAGAGCTTCTAGGTTCCGAGCTAATTTCCCGGGACGCGGTGAATATAACGCCCCAGTCTCGATGGGTCTTATCACGCATTGCGTCCTACAATTGGTATTTGCATATGCATAGACCCGCAAAGTCCTGAGCCAGAAGAGACAAGGGAGAACGTCATTTGACCAATCATCACTCTTATGATATCAGTGGTCTGTTGATGCGACTCCCTGAGTGATGCAACTCCCTGATTGTCCGGCCCCTGATCGTCCGGCAAACTTCCGCTGTTCGCTATTCGAAATATAGCCTGGAGGGCGTGCGAATAAAAGTCAAATTCTTTGATATTGGTTAGATTAGGGGTCGAGGCCCAGCCGTTAGCACCCGGCCCCTCTCCGGTGGTGACGAACCTGCGACCGAACTAGACCCTCACCTCGGAGCTCGCTGACTAGGGGGCTGGGGCCCAAGCACAAACAAATGTCGTCTCCGCCTCCACGACGGTTTGTGCTCTTACGATGTTGGTTGTTGGTTGGAGAGAGGCTACAGCCCCTTACAAATTTGAACAGCGGGCCGCGGGCCGGAGTAACCAACCATCCCGCCTCCGCTCCGCAATAGGTTAATGCCTCATTTGAACCCTCCGCACATCGAGGGTACTCATTTACCTACATTACTTTAGCAGAATAGTCTTTGATTTTCACCCTTCAGTCATTCTACCGAAGACCGAGCTTTACTTACATAGGGATTCTAGCTTTCCCGCTTCAAGTTAAGGACTCGGAGCGGAGCAGGTCGAAGGACCCAGAAGTTATCTATATGCCATGTCAGCAAATGGAGTATCAGTGGACACAGAATGCTACAGTATTCTTTATGGTGTTATCTTGAACTATCCAAGTTCTAATGCAGATTGATAGGACGGTCTCCTTTCAGGTTCCTTCTTGGCCTTGACATTTTAGACCTCTGCGCCCGCCACGTGCCTCTCCCTGTCCGTCTCGTCGACCATTGCGCGCACTACTTCCGACTATATCCCATTCGTCATAGATTCCTTTTTTATGCATTCACAGCGCATTCTGGGAATGGGATGAAGCGTCTCTGGTTGTTGTTTTTTCCTCGAGGAAACGTTCCCACTTTACGCAGTCGAATGCCACAGTAGTCAAACTTGTAGGCCAAGTCACTGCCAATGCCAATGCCAACGTCAACTCGTGGTGAATCCTGCGTGGCTCGCCGCGAAGGCCCGGACGAACATCTCCCTGCGTGGTCCGGGCCCTGTTCTGATCGGTGTCGTCTAGATAATGGTTATTCGACACTGGAACGATAAGTTACCCGCAGAGGACGTACAGGCTTTGCGGAGGTATTATTCTATTGATTGCTATAGCGCTAACTACCTTCATTCTTTTTCCCTTCCATTTTTCGGCTTTGTCTCTACCAGCGCCACTGGTATCTAACTGTACTGCATATAATTCTAGTACATACTTCCGTCTAGGCAATATAGTGTGTAAATGAGCTCTAGTTCTCTCACCAAATTCTGCGTGCATTTTCTCGCTCTCGAGTCTTCTCTCTCTCCTCTCTCGGATTTCCGGCCACAAACGGATTGCTTCTCTTCCTCTCCCTTTCACTCACTCTCTTCCGGCTCCCAGGAACGGTCCCGCCATGATTTCACACGTACGCCACTTGGCCGCACTTCAGCGCCGAATTCCACGAGCAACTGCGCAACCTTGTGGAATCCAGGCTCCTCCGCTTGCTGTATTGCGCTCAGCTGATCGTCGTCCACCTCGTCCATGTCCGCGCCATGCTCGAGCAGAAGACGCACGATATCGAGGCGATAAAATCCCAATGCCACCTGCAACGGCGTCATGTTATCACCGCCCTCGTCCTGGCTGTTCACGTCCGCGCCCAGCTCAATCAACAGCCGCGCAATCTCGAGTTGCCCAGTATTCGCTGCCCCATGCAGCGGCGTCATGCCGTCGCTGGCCGGCGCACTAATGTCTACCTTCTTCGGGTTATGCTCGATCAGCATCCGGACTGTCGCGATTGGGCCATTTATTGCTGCCAATTGGATTGGGCTACGGCCATCTGAGGTCAGGGCAGCCGCATCTGCACCGTGGTCGAGAAGCAACCGAACCATGTCGGGTTGGCTCCAGCGTAATGCCATGTGCAGCGGGGTCCACTTGAAGGCATCTAGGATATCCACATCTGCACCGTGATCAAAAAGGACCTGTGCGGCCTGGACCTGGCCCCATCGCGATGCAGTGTGTAACGCAGTCCCGTAGGTACCGCCTCTCACGTGTATATGCTGTGGATACCTGGTGATAAGGGATTCTAATAGATTATGGAACCCACATAGGGCAGCATAATGGAGAGGGGCCTCTTCAAAAGGCTCGAAGAAAGGGTAACTGCCATCGAGGTTGTACATCTGGACCCATCTCGAAAAGTAAGGCTTGGTGGAGTCAAAGAGATTCTCCATTCCACTGTGTACGTGCGATGAGACGTTCTCGAACTGCGCATGCTTGACCCAGTGTTCAGCAGCATAGCTAGCCAAAGGTGATTTGTTCTTTGCGCCATCCTCGTCCACACGACCGTCCGGCTGCAGAAGAATACCCAAACAAGTTTGAGCGAGGATCAAATGCGCGGGCTCGAGGAGAATCCAAAAGCACGAGACATCCTCGGTTGAAGTGGCGAGCCGTTTCGATGTCAGGAACTCCTTTACAGAGAAGTGAGAAAATTGCACAACTCTCAAATTCCCTTCATCAACGACGGTGATCAAACTCGAGCATGCAGCCAATAGAGCCTATTCTTCATCATCCCACCGCCAATCCGGGTTCAACTTCGGGATCCCGACTGCGTCGGTGTCATCAAAATCAAAAGCAAGAACTTCCGCAAGCTCTTCGACACGGAGTGGTCGAATTGCAACAACAAGGCACTGCAATAGGCGGTGCGCGTGCAAACGGTTCGCCTTCTTGATTTCCTTCAAAACTCGTTCATAAGTCTCGTCCAAAGATTCAGGTAGTTCTTCCAGGGTACGCCGAACGCTCGGTGGAAGACAGTGTCGCAGCAATTCAAGTTGACAAAACACCCATCGAAACCTATCTCATAACATCAGTGAAAACTATTGATAAAACGTGATCCACTTACATTCCGTCCGCCCTATCTGATAGCGTCTTGATCACAAGCTCTTTATCCTCTGCCCTCCATCTCTTCATCATTGTCTCCGATTCAGAATATGTGACAGATTGGACATAATTGACAATGTCTTCCTTTTGTCCGCTTTCATTGTGGATGGACACCGTGTGAAGTGCCAATGGTTCAAGGGTGGCGCGGATGTCGGACTCTGGCCGACTGGTCACACATATGTGGAGATTTTGCACTCGGAGGTTGACGAGTTCCTTCACAAGTTCGAGGACCCGTTCCCGAGCAGATGGAATCCCCGAAGCATTCGGACATTCATCGAGAGCGTCTATAATGATGTATATTGGACTTGATCCGAGGATTACGATCATCTCTTTCAGGCACTGTGTCAACATCGCATCGTTAGGTTTCTTTCCGCCACTGTCATGTGCATGATACAGCCGCGAGAGTGTGTCGCAACAAGAAGCAGAATTGGCCGAAAGTTGAATGAGAACAGAAGGGAGTATGTTGAGTCGATTTTGCTTGTCAATGTCTCGAAAATCACAATAAAAATATGCCACGGAGGCCGAATCTGCCACCCCCTGTGCTGCCGTGATATCTCGAATGATTGTGGAACTGGTAGATAGAATAAGTTTCTGGGATGGAACCAGTTGGATAGAAACAAACCAGAGAACGCTCTTCCCCGACCCAGCTACGAAAACAGGAGGCATTCAGGGATCGCATATACTACAAGTCAAAACGAACATACGTTTCCCATGAATCCACAAGAGTGAGCCGGCGGACTTCCACTCTTTGAAGATACTGCCTTTAAAGAACCACTCGGCTGTTCCTTCGTGGCGAGCACTGCATGCGATGTTATGGTTCGTGGACGGATCTGGCGGAGCGAGCCACCTTCGGAGGTTCTCACGCAGTTGGCTCTCTGCAAGGGTTGTTGAACACGCGTGGTCAACACGGATATGAACAGCCACGAACGCTTGACTTGGTCGACGTCATTGGCAGTTTGTTGCATGACGTGGTTTGTCTGCTTCCCGACTGGTTATATGGAGATCCCAAGTCAAAATGTCATTCAGGTTCAGGTAATAATACACAGCTTGCGCACCGTCAATGACCACGTTTACCTTGTCGTCGATGCCCTGCACTTTGTGATCCACGCTTATCACTTTGAAATCGACGTCTTTAACTCTCTCGTCAACCGTTTTGACATTGTCGTTGGCGGTGTGCGCCAACTTCAAGACTTGAGCGTTCGCCATCCTCGCTTCTTCCTGTGTCAGTTTGTCAAGCCTCCGCAACGCGTCTGCAATATCAGTCCTTCCTGCGAGTCTCTTTAGATATTTTTCTGCCGCCGATCGATGAGTCAAGGGCACTGTGTAAATCAAAGGTAACTCACTTGTTCGCCCCTGCTTCATCTCTTTCGTTGCGGTTCCAAGAATAGACAACACTTCAACCATGATCTTCTCGATCACAACTGTCATCGCCATAGTTGCGGGTGTCTCAGTATATGTCTGCAGCCGCAAAAAGAAGGCTTCGATACGCTCGAAGATGTCAACCAGCACACTTCGGCTTCCATTGATATCCTTCGCTGCCTATCAGACCGTGCATGATATCAGAATTCTGGGGCTCCCCAACACAATCGAGGAAAATTCCTACCAAGAGGAGAACGCCAACACCTGCAAAGATTACTTTCGCAGGAGAGAATACCTGGAGAAATGGGAATCAGATGACAAATGAATTGCTAGTTGAAAGACTCACGAGGCCAACACCTTCGCCAAGCGTTGCGGAAAACGCATAGAGGACATTGACAGTCGGATTCAACCACCTTGTCAATTTCTCGTCACCGCTCCGAGATTGATCGAACTCTTGAAATTGGCCTTGGAGCAAATGTATGATGGCACTCGGTGAATGACATGTTTGCAATTTGTCGGCGAGAGGATGTGCGATAAGGTCTTTCTTGGTCTGCCTCTCGTAGGCCTTCAAGGCATTGTTGAATATTTGCTGGAAGTTTGCGTTGGATGTGGAGGCTGTCGATGACATGGGCTAGTATTGTTGAAAGGATGACAGTGAGTTTGTTAGTGGATGAGTGGACCCGAGGATAGCCTGGAAATTAGGCGTGCGATAAGCGTCGTGAACGTGCAAGGCGACAGACACATGGACTGTTCCGAGGTCACTCTATCTTCGTATGAATTTGTCTCGTGCCAGGCTGGTCGACGTTGACGTTACGATCCCAATGAATTCCAGGCGACCTGGTAGCGCTGCCCGTCTCTCACTGGAACCACAGTAATCATGCACGCCACTCCTCACATCGCAAGTCTCTGCACTGCCTAACCGCACCGCCGTCAATTCTGACTCTCGCACATCTGCACAGGATATCGCAGCAGCCGAGCAGGCCTCGCTAAACTGCTTAAATGTACCGGAACTCTCCCCCAGCGACCCAACCAGCGCCGCCGCCGCCTCGCCCCTGTCCTCGGGCCCAGACACGCCCGTCGATCTACCGCACTTTACCGCGCCGCCGCACGACCCGCTCGTAGACGGTAAGCACCAGCCCGATCCGCGCCCGCATAAGCCCCCGCCCGGATCCGGACCCGTGGCGAGGACCAGCGCACTACGGGGGGGCACGGTGTGGCGTGCCAGACAGGTGCTGTCCAACCTGGGAAAGCGGAAGCGCCTGCCGAGCGAGGACACCGCACTCTCCACAGGCGTGCATCTGCCGTCCGCCGCGGACGCCGACGCCGCGATACCGCCCGAGCCGGCAGCCTCCAAGGTAAGCCCGCACCGTCCGGCAATCGCGCATCGTGCTACCCCGCACGACAGCCGTCCCTTTTCAGCCTCCCGAATGCGCCGATCGACAGCACGCCCCACATAGAGGACCGCCCGTCCGTACGTCGCTGTTTCTGATCCCCGACCATGGTGTCCCCCCCCCGTACTCACGCGCAGCACCGC
>QFEA01003065.1:0-12405 GCA_003315975.1 Lactifluus echinatus
AGCTGAAATGTGCGCTGTCAAGCGTGATATATTGCAAATGCGCTTATAGCATACCTGATTGTACGAATGGGATCCGGCATAAGGAGTCTATGAGGTACCGGTGCTTGTTTGTGTTTTATGGAGAAGCTGTCATTATAGAGATCCGGGCTTTCACCATTCATTGCACCTTAAAGAAACATCAAACTTTACGATCGCATAACGATATCAAGTAGGCGTACCCCAGACATACATCGACCCTTTCGAATCGAGGGCGTGGAAAGACCTACGTTGATTCAGGACGCTTTGTGGGGATCAGGAAGTGATTTTGATTTATCCGCTTACATGCCGCCCGCGACCAGGCTCACGATTCGGGACCCAGGAATCTTCACTTCTATTGGGTACGGAACGCCTGGAGCGTGTTTTCCAATATCTTTTGGAAGTTTTTTCAAACCGAGTCTGCCATTTCTGCGCTCACTGAAAATGAAAGGATGGTGTCTGTCACGACCTGAGAGCCGTCGAAGATACGGTGACAAACCCCCAGACGAAGATTCTCGGGTCATTGAGACCCCTGTATAAGTTCTTCCATCCCGATTGTCTAGCCGTCTCTTGGCTGGTGAAGTTAAAATCTTCCGTGCACCTTCTCTTCCAGAAGGTTTCGTCAGCGCAAACTGCTGCATAGTACTTGTTCGTGGTTCCAAGACTCAGGATATCGCGCACTTGAGCATGAGGGAGCAAATTATCAATGAGAACTTCAACTGGGATATCTGTGAGATGCATCGTTAATGCTTGACGCAGTCTTGTCTTGGGGGGCAGGATCTATTGCGCCAGCACAGGTCTACTCACGATATCAGCTGCGCTCCAAATTATGATGATCAATGTTGCGTAATCTGGCCACTGCGTCATCACCATCACATGACTTATCTGATATCTTATCTGCTCTCGACCTTATCGCAGATCGGAAATCCAAATTCAACTCCATTTTGATCTTGATCATATCATTTTCTTACTGTTTTTTTTTGGTTTGTTTGTCTGCGAAAAAAAAAATACTCGGGAATTCTCGTCGAGTCGTGGTACCCCGCGCTCGCTTGGCACAACGACAGACGGCGAAGAAGCACTTCCTTTTCGCCAACACCAACATTCAACGGTCATTGTCTGCCTGTCAGTGGCTGACCACTGTGCCTGAGTCCGCGCCCTGAGTGATTGATATACTGAGACGGAACAGACGGAACCAATATCCGCCTACTTTTCGCGGGTTGGTTCCTGGACAACTGTTCTTCCCCCGCCTCGGCGCGCGCGGTTCAAAAAGATCATACAGCATATTTCCGTTTCCCGTCATCCAGATCCCGCCCAAGGGGAAGTACAAGGAACCAGGAGCGCAATTGCTTGTTGATACTGATCAACAATTACACGAACGCAAACGTTGCATGCGCGAGCCGAAAATTCCACACGCCCGCGCCCCCACCTGCAAACTCTATCTTTCGAACCCTTTGTCCTTTTATGACACACCCAGTGTTCTACTTCAGGTGCTTTCGTTTCACCTCAACACGTTAACGTTGAGGTGTCGATAATGCGGTCTAAGAGTGGTGTCTAGTCATGTTCCTAAAGAAGTCCAGCAACGGACGTCGGGTCTGACGTACGGTGGAGATAGTGGTCGACGATCACGGCGATGTGATAGCGCTCAACAGCATGTGTGCACATTTTCCAGTGTCTGGGCCCTGGACCCTCGATCATCATCCTGTGTTTGTAACAACGTACAGCGCTTAGTGCCGGCGTCTTTTCCTACCAGACGCAAATCACACCCTGCAATTGAACTGAAGGAACCCAAAGGAGAATTTGATACGCTAGAGCCGTACTACCGTGCTCTGCAGTGTAGGATCCGGGGACATAAGTTATCAGACGGCGAGAAGTGTTCCGGAAGATGCGTGTTGTATTATTCCATGGCTGCGCCTTCCTGACCACACAACTGCAGGAACTCATAGGTTAGGAGATCTGATGACACTTCCTGTCCGTGTGATTGAACCACATTCTTGGCCTGCGGTGTCTCTGGTATCCGTTTAACAAATCTCGGTTTCGGTGTCACTCGTGCCCGGCGCTTCCCATTGGCAACACCTCGATCAACCGGTGCATACTTCGACTACCGCGGGCGCGATCAATTATTCGGCGAAGATACCCGGCTGTGCGTTCGTGCTTATGAGTCGCAGGGTTTCCACTCCAAGAGTTTGTGATACCTGGTATGGTCTCGAACAACGGCCCTCTGTTGCATCTTCCATCAGCGCCGGGTTCCCGTAGAGACCAGAGACTTTGACGGCCAGAGATCGCTTGATTTGGGATGCTGATGAGATCTTCTTTTCACTTGAGCGCTGAAATTCATGTGCTCATCCGCCATGCGTGCGCAGTTTGGATATCCCAGCGGCTGTGAGACGTTCCACGTCCTACCATATATTTAATACTCGCGTAAATGTTAGCTAGGCATCATTCGATAAGATGACGACACCCGAGACTGTATTTAGGTCATCAATGGTAGTTCCGAACCGTAGCACTGTAATCCAGCGCGTTCTACAATACTTCATCACGAAGATCAATCAGCCACGGGATGTTTGACAGATGGGGCGGTGTACCCACGCCTGCCTTCGACTGTCGTATGCGTGTGATCCACCACCCAATCATGACGTGTTCTTGCCCTTCACCTTCATAGTTGTGTACGTACTGTACGTCCAAGTCACCCGTGTACATGTGCAAGGACACTGTCGAGCCATCTCTTTGGCCCTCTGACAAGGCAAGGTGATTCAGACTCCACCAGCCCAAGCCCGTGAATAGGGCGGCGGTCTTACGCCGCCCACTATGTACAGCTGTTTTGTGAGCTCGGGTCTAAACATGGCCTACCATTTATTGCTTTGTTGGCCGTCGAAGCGAAGCGGACGAGGAATATGTGGACAGAACTGGCGCTTAAATAATCGGGGCACGGGACGGAAGAAGTGCCAAGCGTGAACTGATCAGACAATCACCGACGATCCGGCGCCTGAGGCGTGAGGACATGCGGCACGTGCCGTACGAGCGGGGCCGTAGATGCAGGGTTGCAGATGGTCATGAACTTATTTTCGTGTGCTGGGCCAGAGGACTTACCATTCCAGGCCACATTACCAGGTGTAATACGGTATGTGATTGACAGGTGCTCACGACACTTACGGCATGTGCTGGTGCCTTTCATTTTTGGCATGTAATTTGGCCACAGAAAGTTCTCACCGGGTCGCGTGCGGTTGAGCCGTCCCACGCAATAGTATGATAGCGAGCTCAGATCGAGAAGCTGTATAGCATACTTGCTTACGCAGCCTAACGGCAAAATCGACGAGATCGGAGGGCGACGAAATCGGCAACAGCACAAGACAGAGCGACCGCACCGGGTCTGATGGATGATCCAAGTCAGAGCAGGCGCACCGAAAGAGATGGGACACGCAGATGGTGCCACAATTTGCAATTCGATGGATGCCCAAGAAGTGAGTGTCCTTTAGTTAGAGGACGAGATCTGAGAAAGCTGGCAGATCCACGGCGCGTGACGGATTCAGGAGCAACTAACTTAGCTCACAACGATACAACCCTTCGAAGGGCCTCGACCTTTTGTGTGCTTCTTTCCGTTAGAGGGATCAACTTCTCATCCCCTATCAGACGCAGTGCATAATCATATTTATTATTATTATTTTTGGGGAGGGGGACGGCGCGGGAAATCAGATGATCGCAAAGATGGGCAATACAGGTTGGCAGCAGCCGCAGTTGAAAATTGTGGAGAGAGCTGTAGAAGTGTCCCTGGATCCTGGATAATCACATATCATGCGTACTTTGAACTCGTCCTGAATGGATCCCGTGGTAATACAGCCAACAGTAGCAATATTGGACATTGGTGGCCATCTTACTCCGACCTGAACCTTATACCGCCCGTGTAATGTTATGTGACCACTGTCTTGATGCTTGTAGCATCCCCCTTGTTCCTCTCGCTCCCTGCAACAGCCGGGCGGTCATCTGGTCATCAAGGGTGAGTTGTTGTGAAAACAACAACTCTGGATTTGGCTGCCTTTCAACTTTCTATCTCATGCCTCGTGTAACATTCCGAATCAGACTCGACGAACGACCAAGTGTGTAACCCGAAAGAAGTGAATGGCCAGGTGTCAAGTGCCGATACAGCTGAGTTGCCAACGCAGATGGAAGCTTGGTTCTGACTGACTGTCTGTCTGAACACAAGGTCGGGAACTTACGCGTTGTGTTCATCTAGGGGGTTCATGATTCCTTTTGTTCTGCGTGCTGGACTAATATTTCTGTTAGGAGTAGGCAGTGCTACGTGATCTGGTGAAGCGCAATGTCTATTTCCGCAATCAGGCTCGCGCTCTCATTCACAAACTGGCATCGGACTTTCGCGTGGGAGAGTATGATGAGAAGGTTTGGGTGGTGATCGCATTTGGTAAGAAGACTCCATGAGAATGGCTACAGGTTCCAATTGCCGAGCGGTGTGCCGGCATCGATCGTCGACTTGACTCGACACCCTGGCTTTCATCATTCCTTTTTTGAGGCGGCCTTTTGTTTTTTCCCGGCCCGGCACATTTTGAGCTACACCTTTGGGCGCTAACGGACGCCGGCATCTCTCTTTCTTGAACGATTTGTTTCGGGGGTGCGTCCGTTTGCAATGGCATACTGCAGGTCGGGGATTAACATATATACCCCATTTAATTTTTGTAGTAGTGTTTCTATCACTACGTCTTCCATGTGCATGACAGTTTACGGTCGTGTCCTAATTCTCGGGGTGAACTTCAGCTTCAACCCTGAGCGGGTGTGGCCCCCATGAATACGCGTGTGGACCTGCCACTCATCGGCTTTACGTACCGTTTTATGTTTCTTGCCATATGAGCCAAATTCCGAAGACGGCATTCGTCTTCGTCTACGTCCGCCAAAACTCAGCTAGTGAAGAGAGTTCATCTGCAATGTGGGGTACGCAATACTATTACGCCCGAAGAACGTCGCGTAACTTAGACGTTTCGACGCGCCGTGCCCCGCATCAACCGCGTGGTGTTTTACACACTTCCCCCTACAACACATGCCCAGAAATTGAGAATACTTATTCAATGACGCAAATTCCTGGCCGTCTTACACGTAGCTCCTGCCGCACCTCGCTCACGATCAGCGTCGGTCAAAAAGGTTCTCGCAGTCCCGCCGTTTGTAAATATTATTATTATATTCCCACTGTTATCTGCGGCCTGCGCTCGGCCGCCAAACCGCGCATGCTCGCAGGCTCGCATCTACGCGCCACGATCACAACCGATCATTCTTCGTCCCGCTTGTTCCTTCCCTCCACATGCACTGGCGCCACCCTCGACAGCCGACAGCTTCAATTCGACAGAGCGACAGAGAATTATTATCAACCAGAAATAGATAGCTGCCAGTCCACCTTCACTCGAATCTCGTCTCGCTTGGGCGGACGGGCAGGGTTCTATATCATTGAAATAAATAAAAAAAGTTCACAGATCGTAGGTCGGGGGTTCTATTTGCATCCATGCACGTCTTTTTTTTTTTCCTTATTTAAAATACCGTGCGTGTCTTTTTTTTTTTTCTATTTTCTATTTTAAATACCCTCATGTTCCTAAAAGGATGCCAGTGGCAGGAAGGGGTCGAGTCTCTCCTGCCCAAAGACCTGGCTCCGATTCAAACCGACAAGCTCGTGACGTTCACGTACCGTAATTGTGTAACGTCAACGTCCGGTAGATCTTGCTCTCCTTTTCAAATCCATGAATGTGCGGACCGCACGTCGTGCCCCATTCCATGGGTGGATGGAAGGCGGAGTCACCGACGCGCGCTCGACAGCTGACAATGAATGACGTGAAGTGTGCAAGCGGCGCGTTTCACCACGCTTCCAACTAATCCACCCTCCGAGCGTCACGCGCCACCAACATTGTTCCCCTTCTCAATATGACGTTGCATTGATTGTCGTGCGCGCCATGCGTCGATCCAACCCTGTCTGTGCGCATGTAATTTCCTGAAATATATAAGCTTGATGAATTAAATTATGTAGAAACCACCAATGCGTTACGATATTGGCGTCTGCGAGTTGATTGCACAAGGTGAATGTATATGTATTTCTGCCAGCACGCAAGGCAATGTTAATAATATACATGACAACGACGTTTCGCCAAGGATTTATAGGGTGAGTAAGAGTTATGGAATGTGTAGACCCAAACTATGTGCAGCACATAACATAAAGTTGCGGAAAAGGGAAATGGTGAACTTGTGATGAGAGCGATTCGTGCGGTTAAATGGAAATAAGGTACAATAGCAGATGCACGAGTAGAACGAAGCGGCGATGGGGTAGAATATGAAGTGTACGCGGACTATTGAGGGAATTTAGAATTAGCTATGTGACCACGGAACCCATCAATGTAAGGCGAAAAGAATAATCACGGATTGAGGGAAACTAGATACGCGCCTCACGGACCACCGACTGTAACAGCCCGCAATCAGTGCTGCTGCTCCGACCAGAATTGCTGTTTGCTATCATATTCTTCCTCATATTCAGGTTCCAAAGCAGCTGACGGCTGGTAACCCGGCAGAGGGGTTAAAAGAGTACTGTCTGCGGGAAGAGTGTTCACCCGCTGCTGAGGATGGGGCTGAGCATACGAGGACGACACCTCGTACGATACAGGGCGCGAGGAACTGCCATGAGACGGTGGGGTCCAGGGTTGCGCCTGGCGCTCCCTCTCATTGTCATACACAGCCTGTGCTAGTAAGTGAGGATGACCAGGGGCAGAACCAGGGTGAGGAGGTGGACTACCCTCGTATTGCGTGGGTTGGTCGGACCATGTTGAAGGAATTGGCGTATTCGACGCAACGGGATATAATGTATGAGCAGAACCAGAAATTGGGTAGCCATATGACGGCTGTAAGGGCTGGGGACGGATCGACGACGTTTCTGTACTGAGCGAGAACCTCGCAGGTGCATCACCAACAGCAAGCTGATGCTCCATCTCAGGACCTGGTACCCCTGGGCCATATAATTGCTGTCTCCCGTACGAGAAAGACCTCGCTGGCCGCTCGTAGTGTTGTGACGGATACGGGTGCGTTCCATGTTCAGAGCGTACAGCGTAGCGCTCCTCAGCCCGGTCAAGTCGCGCCAGACGTTCACTCTCATCCTTCTTAGCTTTTCGCCATTGCTTCCTGAGTTCTTTAAATTCTGTTTTGAGTCATATATTAGACACACATTTCCGGTCCAAATACACCAATCTCACCAGAAGGCGTTCGCTTATTCCCGTGGCGCTGCATGACAATGTGGGCGTTGAGGTGGTTGAGAGTTCCGTAGCTCTTTGTACAGCCAGCCCAAGAGCAATGATAGAGACGCTCAATCTCGTCGTAGCGTCGACGGGGACGCTTTCTTACTGCATTTCCAGGAAGAGAAACAAATGAATACGTCTTGGATACGGACGGGTCAGGAGGGATGCTTTCATGTTCTTCCTCAGCTATCGCAGAACGAGCGACAGGAACAAGAGCTGATGAGATGGGCGAATGCAAACGAGTGTGGAGGGTCTCATGAGGAAGAAGAGAATCGCCAATGTAACCGGAGGATCTAGGACGACCATCTGACATGTTATCACCAAATGGATTAGAGAAACCAGGAGGGTATCGCTCCACCGGGGAAGGGTTGTGATCCCCAGGTGCGATCGAAGGTAAATCTGTAAGAAAGGAAGCTCATTTAGAAGGATCGACGGCGATCGTACAACCAAGTGCGTACCTTGTGTTGACGTTAATTCCTGTAACGACTCTGGACGAGCGTCCCGGTGTTCCCAGCCAGAGCTGGTGGCTGAACCCGCGGTACTCGGTCTTCGATCGTTTGAAAACGCGGCAGAATTCGGGGAAGGTACGATGGAACCGACACTGTGCTGGAAACTCTGGCGGTGCGATTGCCGGCGCTCGTGATAGCGCTGTTCAGTTGCATTTGTTAAGGGGAAATGGGGAGGGGTCTGGGCCGTGACCGCTCGTATGTTGGGTTCAGAAAGATGTCGATTGAGCGAACCGGGAAGCTGCTGGGAAGGGAATGATTGTCGAGAAGGAGGGCTGCCGCCAGGTGTGTGAACGAAGCGCGCATGACGCGTCGGATCATTGAGCGCTGCGCCGGTGCCCACTGGATGAGGTGGAGAATAATTCGACCTGGAAAGAGAGCTCGGAGCCGGCAGGCTGGACGAGGCGTCCGCGGACTGAGAGACATCGGCGGAAGCACCGGGGGCGGGGAGCCACGAGTCTACCAAAGGCTCGTCGCGCTGATCCTGTGGTGATGAGCACATCGAAAAGGGAGGCTGGGACGGGAGATTTGTATGTACATAGTTAGACAATATTGCCTCGGAAGGAGACGGCGTGAACTGTTTAGATGGAATGGTGTTGTAGCTTGGATAGGTCGACGAACGAAGACGGAAGGATGAAGCGTCCAGATCGGGGAGCGAAGAGTTATGTCGGAGGAGTAGCATCAAGTAGTGCACTCAAGGGGAAAAAGGACAGAGGGCAAGGGAGAAGCAGCCGAGACGGGACGAGAGGTATACATATCCGATGTGTGGGCGGGGCGTACAGAGCCCAGCCACGACAGAGAAGCACCTGATTCGTTCCCTTTCGCAACATGCGCTTCTCTTGCCTTCATCCTGTCATTCCTAGATCTGAAGATCCCTTAACCTACCCTCCAATCACATATTTCGCCAGATCCCCGGGTATCCGTGTTCCCTTCCGTCGCTGACAAAACGTCATTCAGATTCCCCTTCCAGAAATTCTTTTCGAATCCCTCGTCCATCAGATCTTTTGCGAATTCAAATTTATTTCATTCTGCGCGTCTCCTCACCACCCAATCCCCATCGTCTCCCTCAAGACGGCCCGCTGTGTACCGTCCCTCTGTCGTATTTCCATTCAAATTAAATGAGATCCATTTCATGTAAATTTGTCCCGACAGCCGGGGCAATAATTCCTTATTCGGTCCCTCCTCCTGCCAGTCGGCCTTGTCACCGTGCCACGTGTCTCCCACTTTTGCCTTGCACTTCTCGTCCGCTCACCGTATGTTATCTCGCCACGGACACGCCTTTGATTACGCCCACCGTGTGCAGCACCGCCAGGTGTCCGCAGCCTATCATTTATTGTTATATTCCACGAGACAGATCCGATCCTCCCCCTTTTCTAACTTAAAAAACGCGTTCCAGCTCTCGTTGTCTTTCGGTGGCTGCGCACGCCATGCACATGTGCCACCCAACCCGACGTCGACGTTGTTCAACTGCTCCCTGTACTGCCATCAAACGCTATTCCTTGTAACCACTCCCGTGTAACCCGTCTTATTCTATATATAGTACATCCTTTCATCCTCCTTCGGCCGTAGCTTACAGCTCGACATTTCTCGAAATGGAAGTTCATTGCTCCTAATCATTGACGACGTCAGGGGTTGGGGGCGGGTGATTGTTCGTTCGTTCGTCTGGATTGTCTCTCTTTCCGGCCGGGCGTTATTTCGCTTGCAGCTTTGAGTCGGACTCCAACTCGGAGTTTATATTGCCTTCGGGGTTCCCATCGCATCGCAACTTGTCGTCTTTATTACACTCTCTGACTTTGGTCTTGGCCGTGCCCTGGAAATTTGCCGCTCAACAGTCGTGTAGCCGACACAGGCGAGGCTTCCCTACAGCACGCCTCTGACGCGTGGTAGCCAATGTTTGACTGCGGTGCTGACGTGCAGTTCTATTGTTCGCTCGCACAGTTAATCCCCTTCCATTGACAGTACAAGTGTTGCAGAAAATCAGTTCATAATTGTATTCACGTCGATTATCGTACATCGGCTTCTCTTCGTTCCCGGGGTTTTTTTTTCTGACTTCGCTTGAATCAAAGGGCATTCGATATCGAGCAGAGGCTCTTCCGGCAAATTTGGGCAGGTCATGGAACGCGCCATACACGAAGAATACAGGAGAAAGCTAACTTACTTGATCATTACGAAACGTAACACCTATTTCAGCCCTATCCTCGACGTAACTCTGGCTTAGCGCCCATTGATGGATGTTGTAAACAATGCAGCTGATGCTGATACCCCATCCATTACTTGGTGGTGGCCCGATACCTTCTTTTCCTCGACGACCCCGTACCAGATTGGTGAGGAGACGCGGAGGTTTCATCCGGTCAGCCTCGGGGGTCGTGACGCTCATTGTCAGCGCCCAGATTGGCAGTGACAATCATTGAACTCAGTTTTGCCGGCGAATTGGTTATACCAGCCCAGAGCCTGCCTTCGCGCCTCAGCTGTCACATTTTATTCATTGAGCCAAATGCCGGCAGAAATGAGTGAGTAATTAGCGAGCGTGACCTGTACGGTCACCAATTACGGGATATCTGCAGAGCCCATCGCGTCACCAGCCGAAGCCAGATCCCCGGACGTCTGCGCCGGTAATCCTACAAATCCAGCCATCACTGTCAAGTGGATCCACCGCCTCGAAAAAAAGATGCCTGGTACGGTGTGCGGGATGTGGAGAGCATTTGTGGGTTCCCCGGAGCAAGACCGGTGCCGTTCCCGTTCTCACCCTGATATCAAGCTCGAGCGCCCGCCTCAGCGCCGCACACGGAGACCCTCGTCTGCCAAACCTAAAACGCCGCTTACCAGAAGGGAGAAAGAAAACAACTTAGAAGGCAAGTAGCCACAGTAAGTATAACAAATTGTTTGCGACAGCGCAGAGGACAAAGATCTTGCGCATCACGACCACGACAGGTAGACCCTGCTCCGAGTCGGCCGCAGGTCACTCTCAGGTATCGGAACCTGAGTTTACAATTTTTTTAAGTCCTATCTCGCCTCATTTGACTGCACATCCGATAGGCTCGCACCTAGAAACCGTGAAGTTGCTATATCTGTTGGAGATATTATCCGGCGGTAATGGGATGGCTGGGGATGGTACCGTACTGCAGCTTGCCCGACGGTTGAGGAACAGGCGAAAGGAAAACCCCTGCAGCCGCTTCGAGAGAAGCCGATTCTGATGCAGCGTGGAAGACTTTGCTATATCCGAGAAACAGGCCACTCGGTACGCTGCGAGCTTCGCTACCGCATTGATCCCTACATGTGCAAGAAGAAGCACTACCCTCCACATGTTGCATGTTAGTTAGACGTACGCCGTCATGCTTGGCTCGAGTTCACTCCGGCTACTAGGCGCCAGACGCTTGGTTTCGCGAAATGCCTCGGGATTCCAGGTGAGCACGTTGCGTTAGTCTCACTGTGCAGTCAAATACGGGAGACGCAGTAGCTGGGAAGCCGCCGAAAGGAACCATACGATCTCCCCGAGTGTCTCATTTATCACTCTAAAGGCCCGACTCGGGATAGGACTTCTATCACCGCAAGACGTCAGGTTTTAAAAAAACCGAGGCAAACTTGATTCAGAAGTCAGAGGGCCGAAAACGAGGCCATGCGGCCCCTTATCCCGCACCTTGTCTATGAAGGTCATCATCCAAGGTGAGAGGTCCCATAGGTGGCCCAAGGCAGCTTCCATGCTGCACCCCACCGCGTTGACGCCGCGGCGAGCCCAAATTGGTACACGAGGCCGGCGAGACTCCGGGCCTTCCTCCGTGCCCTCATGAATGCACCGCCGTTGGCGTGCCCCCATCCACGTGTTCTCGGCGCCTTTACTATTGCGCTATTGTTTTTTTTGCTTTCAAACTAAATTTAGTCATCGCAAGGGTACTTGTCCTGTTTCTGTGCGGCGCTTCCGATTGTGCAGCAGCCAAGCTGGGATCTGATCGAGCGATTTACACCCAGAGTCCCTCACAGTGTGTTCGTTCCGTGTCTCTGCATCCCGCATTCACATTCTGGGGTGCAGGTGCAGTTTGAAAAATGTGTGCTATGTACAACAGCTTTCCGAAACCAATCGAAGGGAAGTCCGTCAACGCGTTGGATCAAGGTCCAGAACGCGTGTCTGGGTATCGATAGTCGCATGTAGATCGACCGACGGATTGGATGGACTGAGACTTGATGCTCTCGTTTCATGTTGTTTTGGCTGTGTTGTAACACGCACGCACTCGGAACGTGGATCAGCGCTGCCGGGTCGCCGCTACTGCTGGTTTCCGCTATGCTGCTGTGCTCGAGCATTGGGTGTGGAACCTGCCCCACGTACAACACTCCCGATAGCCTCAACGTTTCATTGCCAATTGGCTTTTTAGCCCCTATTTCAATGCAGTGCCGTTCTTTTGGTCTCTGCGTCCTTACTATTTACCTGTCCTGCCGCCGGAACCCCGCGATAATAGCGAGTCAACCACACCAAATGACAGGAGGTATGTTGTACATGCCTCTCTCTTTCCCTTGCAATTCCAAGCTCACTGGTGCGTCATGGACTGGCAAACGCCCTTCACCGAGTTTCTATCCTTTCTATCCTCCCATTTCCAAAATTGAACATGGGAAAGGTGGGGTGG
>QFEA01003098.1:0-11287 GCA_003315975.1 Lactifluus echinatus
GGCGAGGGAGAACGCCGATCACGCGTAGTGGCACAACTTGGCGTTCTGTCATCAACGGTGGTGATCACATGACAAAGCACGGGAGATCACAACGCAGAGAACTAACTTGAAGATAAGGGGCGATGCCAGTGGTGAGGACTAAATGATATACCCACCGAAAGATAGAGAGCTGCATCTGTAAAGCGCGCGCAACGCGGGAGCGGGCCGCGGGCCAATCAAGGTGTTTGTTCTTTGTTCGTCGCTCTGGTCTCCTCGTGCGTCGTCATCTGACAGAACACTGCGACCGTATCGCGCCAGCACATCACTTGATGACACATGTAATAATAATCAACCACTGGAAAGCCGGCAACAAAAACAGGCAAACACACAATAAGATATACGTTACAACGGACACTCATTGACAGTCACAGGTTTCGTTAACGCTTCATTTGACGCAGACAAGTAGTGTGGCTTATCGGACGACATTACTACATTCACACCCGTTACCGTTGCGCCTGCTCGGTGGAAATCCCCACAGCTCGCTCGTATACATGCGAAAACTGGTCAAATACATTTTTACAGTCGCAGTCTCCCCAAACCCGTCCTCAACCCATCCAGGCATCCGTTCCCTGCTGATTGCGTTCCAGGCTGTGGCACTGAAATTCAAATCCAAATCTATTGTTATTAAATTGGTCCGAGCACAGGTATCCTCACCCATTTTTGTTGATGGGTGGGGGTCTGAGAGCTGTCCCACACGAGTACCGTATCTGCGAGTGTTCGCATAAGTACATCAACGGATCCGCCGCGCAAGGCCTATATTCAATTTTTGCATTCATATCAACTTATTACACCATAGCGTTCACGACGATGTCCAAAGCGGAACAGCCTCCGATTGTATTGCAATGGGATGGCGAGTCTGCTCCCGCTCCCAGGGCCGTGGACCATGTTCCTGGACCTGGACAAATAGCCGATCATGCAGGTGTGCTGGCCTCTGCACCATGGGGAACTGAGGAACCGCCACCATTCACGCTATACGTTGCGGAGACTCAAGGTGGAGGTCCCAGAGACGAAATAGTGACCCATGACCCTCATTTGAACGAAGACGGTGCGTGAGGCGTGTTGGTTATCATCAACAGGAGTCACCGTGACTAATAATGACATATGGGAATCAGGCGAGGCACTTTATCGTTTTTTGCTCTCACAAGCGGAGGTTCCGCCCACATTTGTGATCCATTGTGCCGGGACACACCCTGACATGGGACTAGACACGGTCCAGGCCGGGAAGCTGGCCGGCTTCACCGGCGCCGACCCAGTTATCATCACGGACTTTGACTTTTACCTTGGATATCGCGTCTTGCCACAGGCAACTCAGTGGACAGTCCGTGACGATGAGCCTGTCTACCGTGGCCACATAGCACGAGAGACTGGCATTCCCGGGTCCTTGACCAGGGCAGACGACGTTCAGATCAAGAAGTCCAACGCGTGGACGAGGGAACGTATTTCGCGCGGGCTCCCTCCATGGGTAGCTCCGCAGGACGCGGAAAGTTACGAGCTGGATGATACAGCGGGAGCAGAGTTGCGGCCACTCGAAACGGAGGAGCTTAGATCGTCCTGGACGTTGCGTCAGTGGGCGGACGACTATTGTGAAAGCCGAGCTAGATTCAAGGAATTCAAATATGAAAAGGCGAGCATTCACTTTGCGGTCATCGATTCGGTTCGGACAGAGCATTCACCAGACTCAACTGACGACACACTACACAGGTCGTTCACGGTTGGAACCGCACCGTGCTCCGAGCGGAGATCGAGAACACTATCCGTTCTACAGGCTACACCGGACAAGTGGCCATCGACTTTGAAGTACGAAACAATGTGGTGGTCGTGCGCCCCGACTCCCGCCTCTCGCGCGCCCTCTCGAACATCTGGTTGAAAATGGTGTTCATCATAACCCTCGTATATCCCTTCATTTGGCTATACCAGCATGTGAGCTCCAGAGGTGGTGGTCGCTGGATGACAGCAGGTGCTGCGTACCCACTGAATCGGCAGTTCGTCTCCCCGGGTGATGTGCCACCGGGCATACTGGCAGCGCAGAATGAAGTGTTCCACACGCCGGATGGGTCAAGGAGGCTTGTTCGGGTGCAAGAAGTTGAGTGGGTTAGGACGAGGGAGGCGGCGATCTGTCGCTTTGTCATGGACCGTAGGATTGACGCGATGCCTATGTATGACCTGCCCCCGTAAAATGACGTGATCTAACCAAATGATGCCCTTATGATTGCTACTGGTGCGCGGACAACTACTCGCTCGTCGCCTGTGTCATCGTCGTAGCGGCAGATCTGCCCCGAGCCCTGCGGCACGTGTACGGCATAGAGCGTCGACACCTTCGGCGGAGAGAGGTCGTACAACGCCGCATCGATATGCCAGCGGTATAAGCGAGTCGCGCCGGCAGCCTCGTCTGCCGGCGAGACGACGGTCATTGTGGAATGTACGATGAGAGGGTTGCTTGAGCGGGGCAGTCTCGAGGCCCTCATGATTGTATAAGTGCCGTCGCCGATGAGCTGCACGCACCTGAGGCACACGTGGGGACGTTTGGGGATCGGATGGATGGACGTTTTCACGTGCTCGATCTTGTTTTTCCATGCCCATGCCCATTACTCGGACGCGGGGTCAAATGCCTGGAGAGCGGCTGCGTCAGCGCTTATCTACTCATCAGTCAGACGGCAAAGGGACTGAAGGAAGTCGAGCCCAGTCTTTGGTACATGTCAATAAGAGTGAATGTAGAGACATGCGCCTGTAGTAGCCTCCTAGAAATCGTTCTTGTTCTACTAGTTCGGTTCATAGTCTTCGTGCAGGGCGGGCGTCAATGCCAAATTTAGCCCATTTCGAAAAAACCGGCATTGGCTGTCGGCGAACAAATGCGATGCGATTTTGCGGGTTTTTTCATATTTCTCACAAGCTGTTTCTGATAACGGGGTTGTCCTGACAGACAGGACAACTGAAATTCTTCAACATCATCGGGCTTTGTAAGCTGTCATCTAATCGCGCCCCAGCTCGTGCTCTCGGGTAATGATGGCTTGCGACGTACCGCACAACAGCATTTTCCGTCATCGAGAGAGTGCCCGGCCTTAATCTCGGGCCTCGAGCAGCAGGTCTTGAGCATGACACTTGTAGGGTCCCTTTCTCCATGGTCCATGGAATGGTACATCTATCCCGCTTTTACCCGTTAAATCCGGTGTCTTGCCGTGACCTGTCTGTGACGTGCTGCAGATTCATTTTCATACATTCCTCACATCACAAAATACGAATGTAATCAAAATACATTCAGTGATTAAAACTTTGCCTCTCATTCCGGCTTTCACACACTCACTATACGTCTTGCAATGTAGGCATGTGAAAAGTACAGGCCCGCCACTCATGCATACCGCCTCACATCATCCGGCGTAGGCCCGACCGGGTCGCCCGACGCCGCAAGATTACACTGGTGGAACACGCGCACCTGGTCGAGTTTTAACGCACCCACAGCGGAATGCATTACGCCACGATTATGGAACAAGACAAGATCCTTTTCCTTCCAGTCATGCGGGTACACCAACTGTGCGACAGCGCCGATAAGTGGTTAGCACGACGGAGGAGGGTGAGGCAACAGGAAACATTACGCTAGGCGCGATGGCAGGGCGCTGCATCCTGTACATCAAATCCCGCACTTCTTTGAGATCGATCAGGTGTCCGCCGTCCGGATAGAGTGCACCGTCGCGCGATGCACCCTCCGGGAGCGGATCAACCAGCAGTTCCTGTATGGCACACGGATGTACCTCGAAATTCAGTGCTCCCGTCACTGGGTTCTTCCATGTCTACAAATGACTCAGGAGGGAGCTACAAAGCAGGAACACTGAGGACGTACCACAGGGAATACCTTGACCTTATCTTCCGTCCACGGCGGGAGCTCGCTTAGGGCAAGCTCCTTCCCCTCGCTTTCCATTGCGATGCCAGTGCTGTGTGCGCCGGCGGGGGAGATCCAGATGAACGGATGCGGCGCGTAGCGCGCCCGAGCGCGGACTGCGAGGCTCTGCAGCTCGCGCGGGAGTATGTCGAACATCGTCTTTCCCGAGATGAACGCTGTCGTGCCGAGCGGGACGGGAAGCTCGTCGCCCGTGCCATCGTCGTAGCGGCAGATCTGCTGCGGGCCCTGCGGAACGTGTATCGCATAGAGCGTTGTCACCTTCGGCGGAGAGAGGTCGTACATCGCCGCATCGATATGCCAGCGGTTAAAACGGGTGATGCCGACAGCTTCGTCCTCCGGTGAGACGGTGGTCTTGTGGAATGTCTGATGAGAGGGATGCTTGAGCAGGGCGGTTTCGATGCCCTCGTGGTTGTATACAGTGCCGTTCCCTTGGAGCTGCACCTGAGGCACACGTGAGATCGTCTTGCGGACTGGATGCAGAATGGACGTTTTCATGTGCTCGATATTTCCATGCCCATATGACTCGGACGTGGGATCAAATGCCTGGATGACACGAACAGGAGCAGTGACAAAGGGACTGTAGGAAGTCGAGCTCAGTCATTACCTTCGTCTGCGCATATTGCTGCTCGGGAGAAAGATTCACATTCCGGAAGAGCAGAGCATCATACTGCATGAGCAGATAAATCAGGGAATGTTCCAAAGGAGTCCTCTGTGTCGGATTGTACCTTGTAGAGTAGCTGCTCTATCTCGGAAAACTCACCGGGGGACAGATTGCCGGGATCGACACCGATAACCTCCCTGCCAAAATTGGCCAACTTGGAAGGATCCGCAGAAGGAGGAAGGGCGAAAGGGACGGTTTGGATGGACATGGATCGTCGTGGACGAAGGTGCTTCCGAGTCGCTGATAAGGTGGGAGAAGCGCATTCACTGGCGGTGTCTTCCCATGGCACGTGCTGATAGTCCAGGTACCCCGGATTGCAATATACTCTGTTGTTCGCTCTACTGATTCGCGCAGAGCACTATTTCCTAGTGAGTTTGAATTGCGCACTTGTGCTAGGCCGTTCTCGTCCACAGTGCTCAAGGCCAACCCATCCACCCTCTCTTGATCATTCGATGGTCCCCTTTTTAGTTGGATGGATACCGGTTGAGAACATCCTCGAGAGGCAGAGGCATGCAAACCTCATGTCCCTACCAGTACTGCGACTATCGGCATTCGTGTTTACGCCCTCGCGGTGTTACCTTGAAAGAGAAGACATACGCGTAGACGACGGATTGGTTGAAGGTCAAGATCACGAAGGAGAACGCCGATACGAGTCACGAGTCACGATTAGAAGCAGTACTCGGCGTCGGCGTTTACTCGGCGTTTCTGTGAGTGATCGCAATAATCATAAAAAACGGTGATTACATGTTCAACACAAAGATGGAGGTATCTGCATCTGCAACGCGCGCAACGCAGGAGCGGGCCGATCAAGGTGTGTTCGTTAGTGGTTAGTGTAGCATCTGATAGAACATGTACAGTAGGTTAGTCGGACAGGCGACTCGGAGCCTCCTCTTACGTCGCTAGGACCGTATCGCGGCATATCGATGCGGCGCTGTACGACCTCTCTCAAGGTGACGACGCTCTAGGCGATACACGTGCCGAGCCTGCGGCAGATCTGCGGCAACGATGACACGGGCGGCAAGCGAGTAGATGTCCGCGCACCAGTAGCGATCAGGTATCATATTGGCTAGACCACGTCATTTTACGGGGGCAGGTCATATATAGGCATCGCGTCAATCCTATGGTCCATGACAGAGCGACAGATCGCCGTCTCTCTCGTCCTAACCCACTCAACTTCTTGCACCCGAACGAGCCTCCTCGACCCATCCGGCGTGTGGAACACATCTTGTGTTGCCGGTGTGCCGGGTGGCACGTCATCTGGGGAGACGAACTGCCGATTCAATGGGTACGCAGCACCTGCTGTCATCCAGCGACCACCACCTCTGGAGCTCACATGCTGGTATAGCAAAATGAAAGGATATATAAGGGTTATGACGAACACCATTTTCAACCAGATGTTCGAGAGGGCGCGCGAGAGGCGGGAGTCGGGGCGCACGACCACCACATTGTTTCGTACTTCAAAGTCGATGGCCACTTGTCCGGTGTAGCCTGTAGCATGGATAGTGCTCTCGATCTCCGCTCGGAGCACGGTGCGGTTCCAACCGTGAACGACCTGTGTAGTGTGTCGTGAGTTGCGTCTAGTGAATGCTCTGTCCGAACCAAATCGACAACCGCAAAGAGAATGCTTACCTTTTCATATATGAATTCCTTGAGTCTGGCCCGGCTTTCACAATAGTCGTCCGCCCACTGACGCAACGTCCAGGACGACCTGAGCCCCTCCGTTTCGAGGGGCCGTAACTCTGCTCCTGCTCTATCATCCAGCTCGTAACTTTCCGCGTCCTGCGGAGCTACCCATGGAGGGAGCCCGCGCGAAATACGTTCCCTCGTCCACCCGTTGGACTGCTTGATCTGAACGTTGTCTGCCCTGGTCAAGGATCCCGGAATGCCAGTCTCTCGTGTTATGTGGCCGCGGTAGACGGGCTCATCGTCACGGACTGTCCACTGAGTTGCCTGCGGCAAAACGCGATATCCAAGATAAAAGTCAAAGTCCGTGACGGTATGTGTGTTGCGCAATGTCGGGTTGCCGCCCTCACCGCCGCCGCCTCTGACAAGTCCAATATCAGGGTGTGTCCCGACACAATGAATCACAAATGTGGGCGGGACCTCTGCTTGTGAGAGCAAAAAACGATAAAGCGCCTCGCCTGATTCCCACATCTAATTATTAGTCATGGTAAAACAACGCGCCTCACGCACCATCTTCATTCAAATGAGGGTCATGGGTGATTATTTTGTCTCTAGGACCTCCGCGTTGAGTCTCGGCAACGTATATCGTGAATGGCGGTGGTTCCTCAGTTCCCCATGGTCCAGACGCCAGCATACCCGCTTGATCGGCTATGTGTCCAGTTCCAGGAACATGGTCCACGGCCCTGGGAGCAGACTCGTCATCCCATTGCAACACAATCGGAGGGTGTTCCGCTTTGGACATCGTTGTTGTGACACTATGGTGTGACCAGCTGGTGAATGCAAAATTTGAACATAGGATAGGACACAAGGCGGCGCATCCGCTGCTGTACTGTACTATATGCGAACTTTCACAATTACGTTACTCATGCTCTCTCGGAACACCCATCGACAAAAATGGGTGAGGGTTCACACGTTCACACACTGACTCAAACTAATTCAATTCAACAAAAAATTACAATAATTGGATTTCATTTTCAGTGCCATGGCCTGGAACACGATCGGCAGGGAACGGACGCCTCTATGGGTTGAGGACGGGTTTGGTATGACCGCGACTGCCAGTGTAAAAATGTATCAGACCAGTTTTCTCATGCATGCGAACGAGCTGTGGGGATTTCTACCGAGCATGCGCAACGGTGACGGTACGAATGTAGTAATAATATCCTCCGCGATAGGCCACACTACTTGTCTGCGTTCACTAAAAGGAAGTTTGAGGAACGGTGCGAATGAAGGGTTAACGAATCTTTGACTTGTCAATGACTGTCCCTTGTGATGTATATCTTATTTTGTTTTGAAAAGGTTGTGTTTATCTATTTTTTGTTGCCAGCTTGACGGTGGTTGATTATTATTACTCGAGAAGTGCCTTCAACTGCTGGCGCGGCACGGTCGCAGAGCTGACGATGTACGATGTAAGAGGCTCCGAGTCACCTGTCCGACTAACTTACGTATGTGTTCTGTTAGCGCCAACGCCGAGTAACGAACTTGAGTGATCGGCCCGGTCCCGCGTTTCGCGCGCTTTTTTTACAGATGATGCGGCTCTCTACTATCTTTTCGTATTTGGTCCTCACTGCTGACATCGCTCCTCATGATCAGGCTGATCTATCCATCGTGATGGTGACGTCTCAAGCAACTCACAAACCCCGGGCAAGTACAAGTCCGAACGGCTCACCCACTCGCCACTTGCAGGCGCGCGGTCCAACGCCCATATATGTTTTCAGGGCGCCTCATCGGGTTGTGAGCGTTCTCGTCGAGTGGCGTAGGCGCCAGGGCATCCGCATTTCCGGAACTCATTACCGATCACTGGTTCATCCTACGTATCGGATCCCACGTATCGTGCAACGTATTGCAATTGCCCTTGTGTGGTATCGCTGATAGCCATGAACGCCAACAAGTAGTGTGCCTTATCGGAGGGGAGGTAACTACATTTATACCGTCACCGTTGCGCATGCGCGTCCGTTTGCTGCTGATTGCGCTCTAAGATGAGCCGCACCCCATGACACTGAAAGTCAAATTCAATTACTGACATTTTTTGTTGTGGTCCGAGTCGGTGTGTGAACCCTTACCCATTTTTGTCGAGGGCTGGCCTGAGAGCTGTCCCACACGAGTAACGTAACTGCGAAAGTTCGCATAAGTACAGCAGCGGATCCGCCGCGCAAGGCCTATGTTCAATTTTTGCATTCATCAGCTGGTCACACCGTAGTGGTCACAACAACGATGTCCAAGGCGGAACACCCTCCGATTGTGTTGCAGTGGGATGACGAGTCTGCTCCCAGGGCCGTCGACCATGTTCCTGGAAGTGGACACATAGCCGATCAAGCGGGTGTGCTGGCGTCGGTACCATGGGGAACTGAGGAACCGCCGCCATTCACGATATACGTTGCCGAGACTCAACGCGGAGGTCCTAGAGACAAAATAATCACCCATGACCCTCATTTGAATGAAGACGGTGCGTGAGGCGCGTTGTTTGTCTCACCGTGACTTATAATTAGATGTGGGAATCAGGCGAGGCACTTTATCGTTTTTTGCTCTCACAAGCGGAGGTTCCACCCACGTTTGTGATTCATTGTGTCGGGACACGAGCTGAATCTGGACTAGCCATGAGCGGGAGCGCAAACGGCGGTAACCCGACATTGCGCAGCACACATACCGTCACGGACTTTGACTTTTCCCTTGGATATCGCGTCTTACCGCAGGCCACTCAGTGGACAGTCCGTGATGATGAGCCCGTCTGCCGTGGCCACATAACACGAGAGACTGGCATTCCGGGATCCTTGACCAGGGCAGACGACGTTCAGATCAAGCAGTCCAATGCGTGGACGAGGGAACGTATTTCGCGCGGGCTCCCTCCATGGGTAGCTCCGCAGGACGCGGAAAGTTACGAACTGGATGATAGAGCGGGAGCAGAGTTACGCCCACTCGAAATGGAGGAGCTTAGATCGTCCTGGACGTTGCGTCAGTGGGCGGACAACTATTGTGAAAGCCGGGCCAGATTCAAGGAATTCATATATGAAAAGGCGAGCATTTGCTTTGCGGTCGTTAATTCGAACAGAGCATTCACCAGACCAGACGCGACTGACACATGCGCACGACACAGGTCGTTCATGGTTGGAACCGCACTGTGCTCCGAGCGGAGATCGAGGACACTATCCGTTCTACAGGCTTCACCGGACAAGTGACCATCGACGTTGAATTACGAAACAATGTGGTGGTAGTGCGCCCCGACTCCCGCCTCTCGCGCGCCCTCTCGAACGTCTGGTTGAAAATGGTGTTCATCATAACTTTCGTATATCCTTTCGTTTGGCTATACCAGCATGTGAGCTCCAGAGGCGGTGGTCGCTGGATGACAGCAGGTGCTGCGTACCCACTGAATCGGCAGTTTGTCTCCCCGGATGATGTGCCACCCGGCACACTGGCAGCACAAAATGAAGTGTTCCAAACGCCGGATGGGTCGAGGAGGCTTGTTCGGGTGCAAGAAGTTGAGTGGGTTAGGACGAGCGAGACAGCGATATGTCGCTTTGTCATGGACCGTAGGATTGACGCGATGCCTATATATGACCTGCCCCCGTAGGGTGACAAAATACCCTTATGATCGCTATTGGTGCGCGGACATCTGCTTGCTCGTCCCCCGTGCCATCGTCGTAGTTGTGGCACGTGTATCGCCTATAGCGTCGTCACCGTCGGCAGAGAGAGGTCGTACAGCGCCGCATCAATATGGTCGCAGATGACGAAGATGACGACGTAAGAAGCTCCGAGTCGCCTGTCCGACTAACGTACTGTGCCGAATAACGAACACACCTTGATCAGCTCGCTCCCACGTTGCGCGCGTTTTACAGATGATGTATTAATCCTCACCGGCCTCACCACTGGCATCGCCCCTCATCTTCAACTGTCCTGCGTTGTGACCTCCCACCACCCGTTGATCACACTCGGGAAATTCAAATTCAAATTTCCGTTCATCTGTTCGAAAAATGCAGAAAGTCAGGTGCCTCAACAAAACTTGAAAGCTCTTGAAAAGCGTGACGGCCACAGCCAATACTATAGTGCATTGTGTCACAGAGGCAAGTGATAAAAAGTTTGTACGTGAGTAAAGTAAGGAAAGGAAAAGGAAAATTGGCAAATACACTCTATTTCGTTAGGCCTGCTCTGTGGAAATCCCCACAGCTCGTACATAACGGAAACTGGTCTGATGCATTTTTACACTGCCACAGTCTCTCCAAACCCGTCCTCGATCCGTGAGTGGCATCCGTTCCCTGCTGATTGCGTTCTATGAAGCCGCACCCCATGACACTAAAAATCAAATTCAACTATTGTCATTTTCGGTGTGTGAACCCTCACCCATTTTTGTCGATGGGTGGTCGTGGTCTGAGAGCACGAGTAACGTAACTGCGAAGGTTCGATTCGCATATAGTACAGTACAGCAGCGGATGCGCCGCCTTGTGTCCTATGTTCAATTTTTGCATTCACCAGCTGGTCAGACCATAGTGTTCACAACAACGATGCCCAAAGCGGAACACCCTCCGATCGTGTTGCAATGGGATGGCGAGTCTGCTCCCAGGGCTGTGGACCATGTTCCTGGACCTGGACAAATAGCCGATCATGCGGATATGCCGGCGTCTGGACCATGGGGAACTGAGGAACCACCGCCATTCACGATATACGTTGCCGAGACTCAAGATGGAGGTCCCAGAGACGAAATAGTGACCCATGACCCTCATTTGAATGAAGATGGTGCGTGAGGCGCGTTGTTTATCATCACCATGGCTTATATGGGAATCAGGCGAGGCGCTTTATCGTTTTTTGCTCTCACAAGCGGAGGACCCACCTACATTTGTGATCCATTGTGTCGGGACACACTCTGACACTGGACTAGTCACGGGCCAGCCCGGTACCACCCTGGTAGCGCGCAACACACTTACCATCACAGACTTTGACTTTTATCTTGGTGTAGAGTGGGCTTAGTGGCTAAGCCCGGAATTCGTTCCGAGCTGACCGCCCTATCCACAATTCTGAGC
>QFEA01003119.1:841-18130 GCA_003315975.1 Lactifluus echinatus
ATGGCTATTTCTTGGCAGTCCAGGAACCTTGTATGCAATGACGGTGGTGTAGATTGCGGCTGAGGGTCACGGTGTTCCCCTCTGAGGTGCTCAGTTCTCCCGTCTGGGCATGGGCTGCCGCGATGTCGGGGAATTTGTGGTGATGGGCATCTCACGACGGGTCTTCGTCGCCTCACCCAGTGCTACGTCGGTGTTCAGCTCGGGATGCTGCTCTTTCAGATGTTTTCTTAGCATGTATCGCCGTCCCCACTTGAAATAGAAACAATAGATACACGGCTTGCGTTCGTGTTTCTCATGGCGGTGACGGGTGAGACCTTGAGGCTGCACATATCTTTTACCACAGTCCTTGCACAAGTACCGGCGTTCTTGGACTTCGCTTGTGCCAGCTGATTGACTCGATGATGCGTGGTGCCGAGTAGGGGACGCTTTTGCAGTTTCCCCGCTCAGTTTCTGAAATCGCTGAGGGTGGTTTTGTGGGGAGTTAAGTGTCGTTTTATCGACGTGTGTTGGCTGTGCTTGACTGTGGGGCATGGTAACAGGGAAGGTACGAAAGTCGTTAGGGGGAACTTGTTGGGGTTGGAGCGAGGGCGAACGGGCAACGGAAAGGTCGTTTTGATGGCCCGGATCTACCGGTGGAACATGTGCCAGTGGGGTAGGGGTGGACTGTATACGTTGGATCAGACTGAAATCATTCGAGCACCTTGAGACTCCGGTCTTACCAAGTTGAACCATGGGAACGTCGTCTGGAGTAAGGAGTCCGAAGGAGGGGCCTCACAGTGAAACCGGGAGTCTCTGGCCCGGGGGTGTAGCAAAATGGTATCTGGAATGGTGGTAGACTGCATCAACGAATGACAACCAGAGGGATATGCCTGAAGGTTCGTGCCAATTAGTTCAAATGACATGCACCAGGTAGGTCCATGAACTTGCCTCTACGTTGGCTTGAGAGGGGCGAATATGAGACTGCCAAAGGTCCATCTGTTCCTCATGTAACAATGGCCAGCCTTGATGAGGAAACGTCAATGCGTCTGAACCCAGAGTCGCGCTAGTAATTTCGGCAGATGGATGTCCTGATGCATTCTCTGGTATTTGGAAACCGAGATACATTGAATCTTCTGGAATGTGCTTGTACGAATAGACCCTGTCGTCCATGAGGGAATGTGGTGAAGTGAGACAAGGCTGAATGGTTTGCAAACGTTGCCAATGGATTCGGTACAGCTGTTGCAGAAGGTGTCCTATACCTCTTGATGTTGTGTTGAAACATAATGCATTTTATAAAGGTTGTGTCGCTGACGGTGTCACGGCAGCGGAATCCGGTGACTGCCCTCTGGGGACCACAAGCGGATCGATTGGCCGCCAGGAACAACACGAGGCAGGGTTTCTGTCGCGACAATCACAGTAATTTGACGCGAAGTCGAGCTGCCGGGAGCTTCATTCCTTACTAATGTCATTCGTATGGGAAATAGAAGTCAGGAAGCCAATCCGGTGCACGAGGAAGAGCCAACAGCGAGGCGGAAAATGAGGTCTCCGCACGGGTTTGAAATAGTGCTATACAGAGCAGGGGCCACGCAGGCAGCTGGGCGCCGTTTTCGATTTTTTTGCTCTACCGATTGGCTGTTGAAAACAACTGCGATTTGAATTGGAAATAGGCCAGTGGGCTCAGGTGTCCACTGTTGCTACGGTGGGCTCGGCGCTGAAACGACATGTTAACTTGAAGTACACGCAGGGCCTAGCCGTTGAAGTCTCCAAAACTCGGCCCTCAACCCGGCCACGGAATGTTCAAACATCGCTGATGAGGCTAACATCCAAACCGCGTTTGCATGTGTCGAGTGGAAATGTCGACTTAACGCGATGGGGATGTCAGGAAATGGTCACGCAGAGCATGCCGTAACTCCGTTCCAAATGGGGCCACTGAGTCTCCTTTTTTTTTCCTCTTTGAGAAGCGGAGTAGAAAGCAACTGGAGTGGTTGTAATAGGCCATTTATCCCAGTTGTGTCAAACAGGGCGAAGCTCACGGATAGTCCCATAGGAACGCATTTCCCTGTCAACGAGATTGTGACGAGACTGAGCCATTAGTTAACAGCTTCTCTAATTGGACGTGGTCGCTTCCCCGTTCGTTATACGCAGAACTCGAAGCTTCTCCCTGTGCCGAGGAGAATGCCCTGAGCCCTGAGGACGTGGAATTGCATGGATGCGAGCAGCATAAGGTTGCGCGTTGACAGGAGATGCCACCTTAAGCTCATCTGCTGCAGCATCCCAACGCCTGTCTTTCGAGTTGCAAATCCGGTTCCATCGAGTTTCCTCCGTAGAGATACAGAAATATTCCTTCTAATTGAGTCGTTTCGCCCTTCGCTACGGATGATAGTGGCATGCCGAAACGCTCTGACAATTCTTAGGGAATGTTCGGGTTATGACATCCGTAAGAAGACAATAAAGGGATGAAGTTGAATCGTCTCACGGCAGATACTAGAATGGAAAGGTCGCGTCGACTATGCCCTTCTGCGATGGGTGCCTTCGCGCCGTTGGAAGGCCCCTCCGTGAAGCTGGCTCGAAGCCCCCAACGCCACATATCCATGAACTGAGCCAACTCACACAGGTCGTGGTAGCGAAACATACCAGAAGACCGGATTAAGTCAATTTGTAACTCGGTGTCAATAAAGGACCAATTCTTCAGAAGAATCGCGTTCCTGGAGCGAGCGTCGGCCCCGGCGGACATAGATGATCTGTTCATTTCATGTGACAAAATACAATATGTTGTGGAGGTCATTCTGGATGCGCGGCAGAAAACAAACGTGGTCTTCCAATTCGAGATGACGCCGCCCGGACAGTAAGAAGTAAGACTAGAATGGAGCGTGACACCTGAAGGCCATGGCCAAGGCCTTGTCGCTTCGCTTCGCCGCCATCACGTGCATGTGTTGGGCCGAGATGCCGCGTCCAATGGATGGGCAGCAGCAACAAACTTAAACTCTCTTTTTTTTACTCCTCGACTCTCATTGAAAATTGATATCACAACAACTTTTGATCTGCTACGTATGAGATGCTGAGACTATCAGGTGTCTGACCTAAATTAGTTCTAAACGTAGGGATCCTAGTTCGTACGCGGGCTCGGGCACTGTCTGACAAAGTTCACAGTAAAGGATTCAACGCAACTGCGCGCCGAACGTTTCCCACTTGGCGCTCTACTGATGCACTGGATTAGCTCAAGGACATTCACCTCATGATGTGCTAAGTCCAGAGTAGTTTAGTGCCCCCAGTACGGTGGGTGATTAGGAAGAAACGAATGTGTTTCATGTTTCAGCTTACGCGCGCTTCCCAACGGTACCATAAACTACAGACGCGCCACATGGTGACTATTTAGTACTCTGCTATATATTTGCCGCCTATTGCTCTTAAAGATACCAAAAGGAATGTTACGTCCCCGATATTGTCAATGTGTGACCTTTAGCACTGTGCGAGCTGTGTAGTATGGAAGTCGCTTCAAACCGAACGCTGGTCCACTAGCACTTCTCCTTGTATTATAGTGGGTCATTTGCAATACCCGGTGAAAAAATAGTTTCCGCCGAGAACCAGGTGGACAGCGTGGCAAAGCATCGAGGCGAGTGCCAGTGACAGGTCCATCCCTTAGGAACATACAACAATTAATATCATACCAGCTTCACGACGGTTATTTCCGAAGCCAACTCATGCGTCCATCCATACAGAGCTCAATACGGCCCGCTATATGTCCCAGCGGCTGGAAGAGGCGCCGTTTGAATACAATGGCGGGAGCGACGCAGCTACAGGACTGACCGTCTACAGTTTTGATCACAACATCAGACGCCAGACCCCTGATCGGGGCTTGTGCGGTGATAGATAGACATGAGCAGGTACAGCATGTGGGAGCCGCCGGGAAGGACGGGCATAGAAATCCAGTCATAGTAATGAACGCTGGGCACAAACAAAAAGATATGGGGCCAATACGCTGTACGTAGAGACGGGGGTCTACAACGACAAAAGGGTTCTAAATATTTTGGACTGTATTTCGCCGTTTTCTTCGGGTCATGATGCGCGGATTTCGTATACAATGGGTACCAGGGTACTGTACTAATGAGCAGACCTGCGGTAATGATGAAAAGAAAGTACTATTATCAGTAACCAACGGGGTCAGCCGTATATATGAAGAATGGCAGCACGCCCGTGTATCCTCAAAAAGAGAGAGAGGGTGGACGAATTGGGCAGGACATTTGGCGCTGCGTAGAGTTTGTACCGTGGCACACTGGCCCCATGATCGAAAAAAAAAGAATGGTATCGCAGTCTTTCTTCTGTTCTGTAAGGAACGAATGAAGTTGTGAAAAATGAGCCGTAGGCTCGTAGCTTGTGAACAAAGTTTACACAAGGTTTACACGAGGCAGCGCGGAGTATGAGCGCCCAGGCACCGGGGCAGAAAGTCCAAGACGTCTCTAGGGTGCAAACGAGGATGGCAATTTTTTTCCTGTGACCAAGATGGGGCAGGCACATGGCGCATTCACGACCCCATCCCACGCGCACGGCAAGTCATGGGGGGCCGTTCCGCACAATACGCACTGCTTGCACGCTACACTGCCTCCTTGTCCGTCAAACGCCCAGGACAGAACTGACAGTACCATATGGGACTGTCTTGACCTCGGTGCGAGGCAGCGGCAGAGCCAGCAGCAGTGGATGCGTCTTACAGATCAGAATGAGGACAAGTACCCGCACTATTTGACTCAGTACGGGCATTATCTGGGTAAATTTTGCCCGTGGGTACCATCTGTCGATAGGTCAGTCGTCAAAAGAGCCACTTGAGTATAACGTTACTAGTATCTGGTGTCATTCTGAACTGGGATTAAATTTATTAGAAAATGACAACCCGAAGAAAGGTACACGCACCCCTAAGCTTGAGATCAACGTAGAAGAGGAAGGGGTTATGAAACCACTCAGCGACAGTGACGAGGTCGTTTCATATCTGCTGTGAAAGGACCTTATCAAGCTGTGAGAGACAAATGAATTGGCCTCATCCCAATAGTTTGGTCAGTACCACAATCGGGGTTGAATGCATGTTATGGATACACCCATATTCTGGGCTTATGATCGTGAGCGAGTAATTTGTGTCGGCATCGGATGTCATGGATCAAAGCGACGTACAGGAGCTGGCATGTGATGGTAACATACAACACGCGGCCAGGGAGGACTTGCAATGTGTCAAGAGGCCATGGAGGATTTAGTATTGTATGAGATGAGTTCGTGCGCCACGAGACCCGCAATCTTCGTACTGAAAAGCGACGAAACGAAAGATAAGGCAGGTTGCCGTTCCATGGAGTGTGAAAGAGGTAGGATGCAGTGAGAAGCTCAGGTGGTGGCCACTGACGTGGCGTCGCATATGGAAACCTCGTTTCGAGGGGGGGGGGTGCTGTACAACGACGTTCTGGATACGAAGGGCCTTATTTTCCGAGTTTCCGAGACATATTGGGATCCAGGCTCTGGGATGCCACGAAAGTCCTACCATCACGGAGAAGATGAGGTTGAAAAAACGAAAATGAGGTATCGGGGGAAGGGGGAGGAAACAAATATGTGGGATAGATGGCGTGGAACGACGGTCGAATGGCGTCGACTTCACAGTGCTGATTGGAATCTCTGAGTAAGATAAGAAACATGATTCGGACATGGGTGCGCAAAGTGTCTCAGTAGGAAGGTCGAGAAACGAGCGAACAAGGTGAGTCAGTATAGGCAATATGGGTCGTCTAGGTAGGGGGGCCACATGGGTAAATGGGGAACGTGGGGGAACATGCTATTACACCATACTATTACAACCGTTTGGGATGCCTCAGCTGGCGGTGCTCGAAGACGGGGCCGCACACTTCTGGTCCGGCAGAAGGACCTTATGGCACTATATGCTGTCACTAAGCCCTCCCAACCTGAAAAAAAAAACACATAGAGTAGACAAGCATGCCCATCTAAGTCTACAAACCAAATAGCCGAGGGTGGAAATGGGAATGACGTAGAAGTTGGCCCGTAGGAAACTCCGAGTCGCTCGTCACGATAGATAATCACTGAATCCATACGTTTGAACATTTCCGAGTCGTATGGACTCAGATGGCGGATGTGCCCTATGCAGCATGTGTTGTACGTTAAGGAGCACATTACATTTCAAGTTTCTTCTCTTCAAGCACATCGAACATGCAAAATGCAAACAACAACGTCGTCACGTGCTAGGATGACCGGCCCGGCCACGAGACACTTTCCCACGCCGATTACTATGACTCGCTCTTTCCATCTACGTGGTCGTCGCCTTCTAGGTGGTCGGACTAGCCTCTTCGTTCAGGGTCGACATCGAAAGCTCGAAGTGGGTTGATGATCTGAGGAAAGCAATTTTTTAAGTGCGTCGAATCGCCTCAAGGATGTCAATTACTTTGAGTTCCCCCTGTACAAAGTCGAACTATGGCAAGACCCTCAAGCAATCGGCGCTTCGGGCCCAAAAACAGGAGCTCGAAGTACCGTCTTGTGAGCTGTCCAAATTATTCCCGGAGCAACCTACAGCGAAGACGGTCCACATACTCGTAGACGCTCCCGATAACCTACCACCCCATTTGCTGCCCGGAACACCTCCTGTGCTGCGGAAACACATGAACCTTGGCCTGTGGTCACTATAAGCACCATTGCTCAAGGGAACTTTGGTGGGTCGCGTGCCATCGAGCGTAACATGATGGTTGGACTGTGTGGTACCACACCGGACTTATGGAATTCAGAACCAAACTGCTGCAGCGGTGTTGGATTGAGTCTGATACAGTATGTTTTTTTTTCAAATCACATACCACTTTAGTTATTGAAATTGTCACAGAACACTCAGGTTCCGGCTCTCAAGGGTTGACTTCACGAATTCGACAAATACTTTGAGGACGCACCCACGGACGTCAGGCAAGGAGAGCGCATCTCCAACGAATATGATTTGTATCACCTTGCTGGCGCGTTTTCCTTCCAGGCTTGGAAGGAAGGTACTTCCATCCGGTTCTCGGTCTGAGGGAATGGCACGCATTGTGGGTGTTGCTCTTGTTCTATTATCTGCTCTGGAGGTTACATCTGTTGCAGTCGTAGCGACTGGTTATTCAAGCTTATTGTGTGTCTGTCGAATCCGAGCAGAAGAAATACCGCTACACCCAACGAAGCGAAGCGATTATCATATTTCCGTTGATCGTGGTGTATCTTCTGTTCGAAATTTAGTCAGAGAGCGATCAAAGCGGCCGATATCGGATGCTTCTTCAGGCTGCATGTGCGGCCCGACTGGGGTGCCAGTTTTGTGATAATCCGTTCATTGTTGTGGCACTGTACGTCGAGAAGTTTGGTAGGGTGGCACAATACATTATTTTTCAACGTGACGGCGCTGATCCCACTCCCACGGTACGCTCATTTTGAATCCAAACAATCCTGCGTTTCTCACTGGTTCATCTAGATTTTATGTGAGTCGAACGTCCAAGACTGGACGCGACCGTCCGAGTGGTTTGCTGCTATGTTCGAATTTACAATCCGATATCGATTATACGAAATGACAGATCTGAGCTTCCAAAAAAAAGCAGGATCGCATCACGTCACTCAGTTCCGACGTCTCGAAGAATTTCAAAGACGTAGAAAGGGAGGAAGCAAGGTGACACCGGTGGAGACGCTACCAATCCATCTAAGCGATCCCGAGTAAGTCATGGGGGCCAAGGGGGCAATACCGACAATGGCTTGCGGCGTGGCAAACACGTTTGTCACGATCGCCAGGTTCTCGATGCATTCACTCGGGCAGGGTACACGTTGGAGTCGAACGATGAAGACGAAAATGGCTGGGTGCCGCTGATCGATCGATCGCTGGTGCGGGACTCCAGGATGGATGACCCCAGAGATTGGCAGCGAGGATGGGCCCAGGTATTTGTACAGTCCCCATCGAGCTGACTTGTGGTCTTGTGGTCTTCTGCTCCAGTATCAAGCAAAGGCGCCGTTAAGGTAGAGAACCCGTTCGAGGCACTAACATGGCAGCTGTTGGAGAAAACACCGCGGAATCATCCCCTGTTACATCGGCTTCCCTCGTTCACAGTAGGTCATTCGTTCTGCAACGTGGATTGAAACGAGAAGCGGATGCCCTTCTTCATAATGCAAAACGACTGGCCATCTGTGCTGTGCATCCTTGATACGACATTATTATTCTAACTAATGAAACTACTGTTGTACACGTTTGGCTGTAGTGAACCCTTTGTGACTGTATACCATGTTTTCGTAAATGTACATGTCTTTTCAAGCCAGAGGGCTAATGCTGTTAGAAAAACTCCAAGATGGCACAAATTCGTTTGCCAACACCGAACGCTAGCGCAATAGTCGGATCTTCTTGGAATGTTCCGTCATTATTGGGAAACCGCTCTGGTTTGAAGATTTCTGGCTCTGGGTATCGCTCCGCGTAATGTAAAATAGCCCTAGGTATCCTTAGACCGGCTTCGGGGAACACAGGCTTTTATGTTTCGGACGCACCAGGTGTTAGCAATCACTATAGAATCTATACAGAGAAGGATTTAGAGGGTATTGTGAATTATGGGGCCGACTCGATTTAACGTTTTATCACAGCAATTCCGAATGGAAACCCTCAATAGATGTCATCATCGTTCGATGCATGAGGGACACCTTGTGGAGATGTCAGCTTAATCCACTTTCCTGATCGAACTCGCACCTGTAGGTAAATTACTTTCCATCTTAATAACACCATACAAATGGCCTCGATGTAAGGAAGACGTGGCTGGTCATCGAACGTTGGCAATCGGTCACTTGAGACAACAGAATCCAGTTCCGCTTGGGCCCGCTTCTGCAATTCTGGATAGAGTGCGAGTGCGATAAAAAGAGAAGACATCGCACACGAAGCCTGAGGCTGTATTTCAATCGAGCAGGAATAGAATAGATAAAATGAAACCATCCACCCAGAAACATAGATCCAAGGACTTGATCACCTGCTCCCGGGTTTGGCGCAGCGCCGGACTGTTCAGGCTCTCGATCTCCTGCGAGCAAGTGAAGGCATAGCGGTTCCTCTCGCTGAAGCGACATTAGTCACAATATACGCGAGCAACGCAATAAGCACAGACCATAGTGATTTTCAATAGGTTCGTTCATCGCCCTCTGACCCAGCTCTCTTCTCCGGTGAAGAAAGTGGGCACGAGAGAATAGAAGGGAAACTTTCGCTTGATGAGCGCTCGAGACCATGCCCAGTCATGAGTCTTGAGGTCTTAGTCCGACCGACCGTCTCCGCACTCCGTGAATAGAAGATCCCAGTAGCGAGAAGGCGATGCTTCAGGCGCGTTGTTTGAAATTGAGCAGACCTGTCGAAGAAGGGCTATCTCGATCCTCAGACAGGTTCTCTTTCTCGCTTGCCGGTGCGCATCCTCGGTGACTGAGTGCCGAAGACCGGGATGGATGCCGTCACTGGCAGACCTCATGTACAAGGTGATTAGAAATTCCGGATTCAATTTGCTCATCTCTTCCATTCCATTTATCCCTTTCGAGGTGTACAAGCATGCCGACTTCTGGCGCGGGCATTGGATATTGGGGCAGTGCGGGAACTTCGAGATCACGGCACAGTAGAAGCTTGGTCTTAAAGATGGGCACGTGAGCTTAGGTGAACACCCGTACACCCCGCAGCACAAGATGGCGGCGAGATTCTCCGTCAACACTCCCATCACAACCATCAAATTGGATAAACAACAAGATTCTGCGCTATTGCCGTGTGGATGTTACTATTCGTTCTCACCTTTCGGCGGCCATTCTCTCCGAGTCGGCACCATCTGTCCATGTGCATATAATGATGCCAAGCACTAATCAGCCATGCATTTGAGACCTGCGAAACCTATTGGGAGAGAGAAACATACCCCATCTCCTTGTAACGTGACCTGTCTAACGCTAGTCAACTTGCCAATTCTCAGTTCCTGGAGTTACCTTTTGATCGATACCGGGCATTTCCCCCTGCCCTTGCCCCCTTTTTCTTCTTTTCTTTCCCTTGTTTTCACTCACCGGGTTGATTCTCATCCCCGCCCTTTTTGTCAATGGCCCCTTTTCTTTATCCTTTTATCTCCTTGCGTGCATTATGTATCTAGGGTTTCGGGTCTTTCTGCTTGTCATTGTCATTTAGTCGCAGTCCCTAGTCATGATCGCTTTGCACTAGTCTATCTGGTCTCAGACCACGGACAATAAACTGAATCAAAAAAAAAAAAAAAAAGATCGATACCGGGCAGGTATAGAAGGCCGCCCGTAGGCACCTCTATCGCGAGGAGCGCCAAGCCTGGCTAGGTGAGCCATGGGACCCGGTGGTATGACTTGGCCAGGCTGCCTGCATAGGAGTCCGATGCAAATGTGCCCTAAATCTATGCCGCCTCCTTCACCCGGCTATAGGAAATAAATAAATAAAAGGTAATGCTGGCATTAAAAGCACAGGATTGTAACGAAATATGAGGGTGGTACCTTCTTTTTTTATTTTTAGTACTGCGGTAGCATGGGATGCTGACGACGCGAAATTACCCCAATCTAGCGCAGGACCCCGCACCAGGCAGATCGTTGGACACTTCCGAGAAGTTCGCATATTGAACTGTACGTCACTTAGAGCACACAAATTGGTGATGGGCAGGGTCCACCCGAACTTGGGCCCGTAAAGCCGAGGTCGAAAGAGTCAGCCATTCGCAGCTCCGCGTATTGATAAATTACATACAAACAGTCAAGCCAGTCCCTCGAGTTGGTCAATAGAGAATTGCCCTCCATGCAAAGAAGTGTGATGTCGATGTGCTAGAGAAAATACTTCAGATGAGCGTTAATGCAACGAGAAACTGGGGGTGGTTGGTTCTGTCAGAAGCAGAACATCACATGCGGCTGTGTTGTAGGTCAGGGTCTTAAGGTTCATTCGAGATGTTGGGGCATTTGGCCTTGTTATCTCAGTCAGAGGCGGTGCAACTCTCCTCACTTTCAGCGAGCGGAGAACGAAGCCTGACATACTGACTTTGGTGGCCCGAAGATCGCAAGATCGCCTTGCCCCGTACGGAGAAAGAAAGTTGGCTGCTGCCAGTTATCGTAACTATTAAAAAATTTAGTAGCCGGTGACCGGTGACCGATGGTCGGGAATGGGCTAGGCCTGGGAACATGTGACAATGGCAACCTATTATTATACCGGACTGTGTAATTAATCCTAATTACCGGAATTGAAACATGCAATACAAGCTGTGATATGATATGACCTAGGTTGACTAAGCCCAAACAAAAAGAATTCAAAGGATCTGCTTTAGGTCATTATTGATTATCGTCAAGGAGTGTGGAGTGTGCTGGTGCAGAAAGGCAGTCGTGCATGACATATTTTGAGGGCGGCATTATTCAGCAGGGAGCACCACCATCCATTTATGCAATTAAGGGTTAAGGGTTCGAACAAAACAGCCTTCACAACCAGGGGATGGTTAGTCCCCGACCTTCCAGGTAATGTACGATGCTGCCTCAGCGATCCCAGGATCTCGGACACGGCCATTGTGACATATTAGACAAACCACTCAACCCACTACAATGGACGATGTGCCCCCATCTTGGCGTCTCTGCATTTGTTGAGTGAGGCCTCGGCTGCCGTCTGCGGGTGGCTCCGACCTCGGTGGAGTCGGTGGGGCCCATATTCAAACGCCAAGACTTGTCGGCGTGTTGGACGTCGTAACGTGATGGTGGCCCCGTGACAGGCCCTTGTAACTTCATCCAGTGCCTCATCAGCATCGAGGTCTGGATGCTCCCTTTTTAGATGCCTTTTTAACATATATCTACGACCCCATTTGAAAGCACCGCAAAAGGTGCACAACTTGGGTTCGTGCATCTCTCGACGATGTCGGCTGAGACCCTGCAACTGTGCATATTCCTTACCACAAACCCTGCATGGGTATGATCTCTTGGTAGCGTCAAGTGCGCAGGGTGGTCGGTCCAACGGAGACGGGCGCCGGGAAATGCTCGCTGAGATGACTTCCTTGCTTCCCCACGGAAATTGCTGAGAGCAATCCCTCAACAATTGTTGGGCTTCAAACTGCATCATAGGAGAAGTGCATGGAACTCTTTGGAAGTGAGGAGTCAATGGGCTTGAGAAGTAGGGTGCAATTGGGACATCACGCGTCGCATTTCTTTGACCTTGTGGCATGGCTTCCCAAAAGGCATGGCCGTGGTTAGGACCAATTTCTGCTAGTTGGGGTCTGGATGGACGGATGTGGACGCGTTGATGGCCCTGAATCGAAAGCGAATTCGCTGACAGTTCGTCCTCACGCCGGTTGATGGCTGTGCGTGCACGGGAGTGTTCGGCAAATATTGAATGACCGTTTTGCCCGTTTGTCATGAGAGACTCAGGTTCCAGCTGTAAACTTCCGGGTCCTGACAGAACCAAATTCGATGGCAGGCGTGGGCCAGGAACGGGCTGAATACATCAATCAGAACATTGGAAAGATATTGTCAGGAGTTTCATACCAAATTAAATCCAAACGACATCGCGTTGGATGACGCGTTTGAAGGACAGGTAGTAGGAAGTCCCATACCACAGGGAGCGAGGTACTCAGGGGGTTGACTCACAACCTTTGTGTCGGAGCTCGGGGTGAGCGTGGGCCACATGGGCGTATGGCAACTAGCGGGATATACCTGGAAAATGCTGTTGGTTGACCCAAGGGATATATTCCGCAGCCAATCCAAAGTACTTGCCTCTGCACTCGGTTGAGGAGCATCAGCATATACCGTGAGGTGAGCAATGGAAGGATCCATCCGCACTTCACCTGGGAAGGTCTGCGCCTGGGGAAGGAGAATAACAGGACCTGAGGCTGGAGGAATGCTGGTACTAATGGCTAGACGACAGGGCACGGGCGATGAACAGAGATAAGTGGGAAGGTCAGATGTGGTGGCGTGCAAATAGGTACTGCCATCCATTGCAAGGGGCGATGTGAGGCTACGATCTAAGCAAAGGGGCAGAGAACTTGACAAGGATGCAGGGACGATTGGTTTCATGTCCCCTAGCGTATGTAAGACACCATGCTTATAAGGATGTTGTGGCGCCATAGGTACCAGGAATGTCACAGGAGGAATGAACGGCGAGTGATCATGCTCGATGTCTGGCTCGAGGCTGTCCGTTAGAGACAACATGAGGCAGTGATGTGCCTGGACAAGCGCATCTTTGCCACGGTCTCACCGCATATGTGACGGTAATTGTCTGATAGGCTAGAAGCCAGGAAGTAAATTATCTGTAAACAAATAGTATGGTGGCGTCACGAGGCCATGGCGCTATAGGAAAGGACACAAATTCCTGCCTTGAAACTAAACCAATCCGAGACGTAGCTATGATAAGATGTTATTGAGGCATTGTTACGAAAAGTACGAAATATAGAGCACTCCACGGAGTCAGGTACGAGTTGTGCCGAGCCAGTGGAGTTGAATGATGCACTTGCCCGATGTTGCTCGACGATAAATTCCTTTCCTTTCTTAAGAAGGGCTTCTGTTAGCATAAAAGTGGGCGTAGGCATTAGGTGGAAATTGTAGCAGAGTACAGGGGAGAGTAAAGGGGCAGGCCCCAAGATGTGAGTAAGGCTCGTTTGATCGTTTTTGAGTCTGTCTGTCATGTGAGTGCAATCATGTGACTAATAATATTAGATGTGGATTATAATTACCTACCAGGTTAACTTTCATTCGTCATTCGTGCTAATTGCGGCTGGCGGCTCTCAAGCTGCCAGTTGCACGCACTGAAATACCCATGCTACACACGGATACAGAAGACAGTGCAATCATTACACAGCCAAGGCGTTTGCGTCGGTAGTTTTGTGCTGTGGACTTGTTTATTTATTTACTTTTGACATTTATGCGCCCAGTTAAGTTACGAATGGAGACACATATTATTCATTTCCCCAGCCCCAGGCGGCGCGGTCTTCAAACATCCACCGGTGACCGGTGATGGTGGACTGGATCCCTGAGTTTCCCATCGACCCGACAGCGCTCCTAGGATGGCATGTGCATTGTGGGAATACAGACCTTTTGACAAGGAAGCAACGCCGAGGCTCGGAAAAATGCCTCGAGCGGCCGCACACGACATGTCAGATAGACTGCGTTATTCCCAGCCAGGATATGTTCACACTTTTCGGGTCATTGGTACGCGGTTTTGATAGATGTGAGAAAAAGCGTGAATCGGCCCAAATCTAGACTCAAAGGGATAGGGACGTGAGTGGAGAAAAGCCAGGCTTGGAGAATTTTAACTTCGTTCGACGTAACTTGCCGCCAACAGAAGTTGATTACATCTGGCTGGTTTGCAAATCCGCGTTAGGCCAGAGGGTGGTCTCAACCTGCTCGTTTCTAGCTCGTTCGACCTCCAAGTCCTAGGCTGCCAGAGGTGCGATGGCTCAAAGAAAGGAGTGACTATCGTTGGACAGTGAGGAGAGCCGGCAGGATTGGACTGAACGCACCCCCTGGGATAAGGCTCTTGGCCTGTATTGTTGTCTCCTGAAGTGTGTTAGATTTTTTATAAGTACCACGTTTCGAAGACGTTTGGGTTAAACTGATGCAGTATTGGTAATGTACCGTGGCACAGCGAACAACATCGCCCATTTTTCTTCGCTACGGGAAACGCGGAGAGGTAGACAAAGTAGTATCTTGTAGTAGCCCCCACTTCATGGCACTGACAAGTTTGCACGTTGACCATACCCTTGGTACCCCTCTGTATCAACCACAATGGTATGCGGTAATTCATCACCAGTGACGCCTTTGATACGACAACGCCGAGATACCCGAAGTACAATCTGAGCGGCTAAGACTTGAATGTGATGCCCGAGTATAGAGGGAGTAGGATGTTCCAGGCTTGCGCTTAACGCTGTGTTACCAGCGATTGTGAATTTTCGTCGTATTCGGGCTGTGGACAATGAAACGAGAGTAGTCTGCCTTGATGTAAGCTGTATCTGGTGCAGTGACGAATGTATATACCTACTACATGACTGTGACATAGGAGTGAGTCAGTATGAGACGAAGTCAAGACTAAACAACGTCAACGCTGCACAGGGGATTCCAATACGTGAGGGAGGGATGACTTCGATAAAGTTGGATGTTGGATGGATACAAAAGGCTCGGAACTCGGAACGACAACGACGCTCACCAGACCGGCCCGGAACCGACTCGGAGTTTACCTTGCCTTCGAGGTCGCCGTATCGCCATCAATGATCATACTGTACCTGCAGTAATCACACGCTTACATACCCAATTTTTCCCTCATCATGATGTCAGGTTGAAGACAGACTCCGACTCCGAGTCGGACTTAGAGTTGCCTACTGCATCTGCCGACTGGAAAAGGACCATCTCCGAGTCTTGGATTCTTAAAGTTCGCTCCATCACTTTACCCTTTAACTGCCGAAGGAGATAGCACGCTAGAAACTGCATCCAGCTGAGCCAGCCAATAGCGCTTTCAGGCGAGGCGCTTTGCAAGTTAAAGAAAGTACTCGGATGGATTGCGAGGTCAGGCAAGATCTCGCTGCACCCACCCCTCTCGTTCTCGCGGTATTATAATGTATTACATTGAAACGACTTCTTTCAACACATGTAGAATTGTCCGAGGTTACGACAGATCGAATTAACGGCGAGTCTACTGCAACGAACAAAGGTGCGACCTATCAATAGTTTTGACCTCGCAGGTTCTACGCGTGGTAGTGTAGGACTACTAACCACAGGTATACCCCGACACGTAGAGAAGTCACGATCGTATGTTCCTTTGCCTGCTATGGCTGGTCCTATAGCCTGTTAAGGGCGCACCAGTGCCGACACTTGCACGGCAATATCGGAATCACAATGACCAGAAATTCCGAATCGGACCGATTCGGAGGGCACCACCGTACACAAGGCGTTTCCGTCGGATCCATAAAAACACACATGATGATAATGGTTACTGGTACAGACTTTGAATCTTCCAAGCGCCACAGTGGGTGGGTGTCTTCCTACATTGCCTTGAAGCCTGAGGCAAGAGGTTATAATACGGTCGAATGAACAGCCAGTCAAGTGGCGATCCGCATCACCATGGTCATGGGTGGTAGCTTATCACGACGTCCTCTCGTTCCTATGTCGTATTATCATCAGCTTGCGGTGAGGCTCGAGATGACTCATACCTGTCCACCAAGTCAAAACTAGATCTGCGCAAGGATGTGGTCAGAACATTGAGAAGCAAACGCACAAGAGCACAAGGTTGGCGAGGAATTGGACAACTCGTTGCTCTCGAATAACTACGGCCTCATGCTATATTTGATGTATTTTCCAGAGAATCCGCTTGGCCGGATTCCGCAGATAGAACAGCCTCCCGGGAAAACTCTAGGATTTTCCCTGTAACGAAACTGGGATTGCATTCGCAAAAGGTATGACTAACGTCGTGGGTCTTATTGACTGTGACACTGACATTACGGAGGGGAAGGACGTGTTGCTGACGCAATGATAGATGAATTTTAACCGTAATGTCGGCCGTGATGCATGATCTGTAGCTCCGGCGTCTTGATACGAGCGACCGTGTGTCAAGATACGTGGAGCGCTAGCTGCAGGGGGTCCGCAAAGTTCTTGAGTTCCTCATCTCCCCGTATAAGTGACTATTCTCGGCCCTCGGGAGCTGTACGTATTTCCGGTTGTCGGATCTGAGAGACTAATTAAGCGGTCCTGCTTGCGCCATGGCCAACAAAAAATAAAGCGTGTGCAGACCAGACAAGGCGGAGGGGCAGGCGGTTATAGTTTGATCTTTCGAGGTTGTCAACCTGCGCATTGGGCATAGCACCGTACACAGCACGGGTGGCGATACATTATATAGGGGTGGCCATATCGAGAGCGCACGTGCAGAATAGTAAGGGAGAATAGCCGTATGATCCGGGACGCAATTACTTTGGGAATGAGGAAGTTCGCGCCGACCGCCTTCCCCACTTTATAAAAAAAGGTATCCATGGCGGGGCTGCAGGATCGCCCAAGCCCTGGATGATACTGTATCTTTTCCGTGATCGTGGGTCTCGATACGGCCACGTTAACCCCGAGCGCGATATGGACCACCGCAGCCCCTCCAAAGCAGGAAATGCACTCCCCTTCACATTTCCACTTTTGGCACGCAAGATCTTCGGCAGATCGACACAACCCGGTCCGGGAAGTCCAGTTAAAGAATGTAAAGCCCGTAGGTGTATCGAGCGCCTTGGCCTACGATGATGGCACTATTGCAGGCCGACCTCCACGGTCTTATCCATGGCCCAATCGATATTGATCTCTGGATGCTTCCTTTTGAGGTGCTCCTTTAATCGATAC